>LPNX010463750.1:291907-326267 GCA_001517045.1 Pseudotsuga menziesii | reverse complement strand
CTTTTTCAGTTTTTAAAGCACATAAGGAAAGCAAGACTAGGTGAGGTGAACCTGTTTTATTCCCCTTTCATCCTCCACTATTTCCTCCATGCAAAAGCATGTATGAGATGCCATTTCACCACTCATTAGCTTTCCCATGCACCCTTGCCAATTCGTGAGCCTCATGACATATTTGGGATCATCTTTTTACACCTATGGGGGATTTGCCTATTTTGGGTAAGCCTGCTTTATGCTAGATTTGGATGCTTCCTCATGCATTCGATTTCTTCATGTATTCTATTTATTCAGCAGCCTATGATATTACAGGGTTGGCTATTGTACACCGAGTTAATATAATTTTGTGTTACAGCTCCATTTTCAGTCTCCATTGTTGACAATTTTGCATGATCAATTGTAATTTGTTGTGAGTGAAATTAATCTATTGCTGGTAAGAATTTCTACAAGAAGTAATATAACTGAGTGAGTGCATGAAAGGACGCATTCCCTTGCAGTTGATGAATTATCTTGAGTTCATAAGTAAGTAGAGGATTATAATTCTTACTCAGTTTGATATTACTTGCTATGAATGTTTAGTTATACCCATTTTGTTGGTTGACAAGTCTGCATTATGCTCATTTTTTTAAGCTAAAAAAAGTGTGTCCATGTTTTTTAGGAGTGCATTACACACAATGAGAATGTTTCACAAGATAAAAATCAACAAAAACTGCCTCAATCATCAATATTTTCATAATACAAGTAAGGTAGCAAACAAGAGATGAAATGACGAAATGTGAAATTGCTCATTCCTTCATATTCAAAACTTTGAAGCACCAGTTACCAGCACACCATCATGAGGCCCTTCGATGAAGTGACCGATGTCAAGTCCAAACACCATAAGGAAACTCAAAGCTTATTTCAAGTGAGGTTAAGGGTCACCTATGCCATTGATACCATGACATCACCACAGAAGGGGAGGCCTAGTTGGCATCACCACACAAGAAATCGGATCAAGATCCCATGTGATCGTTCGTGTTGTGATCATGATACTTGATAATGATGCATGTGAGGATTTGATGGACTCATTTTGAACTCGATTGCTAATGATGATTCAGTAATCACCTGACTTGTTATAAGGCCATGATTAGAGTTTTCCTAAGATACAGAGCGAGTGAATACTGGTAAAGAACAGGGATGACTAACTGTTGTTTTGCTAAAGATCCTAGGGGTCTTGATATGGGATATGTAATGATTTTTCTTCTTGGAAATCCTATTGTTTGATGTGTTTTATAGACTGTTGGGTGCTTCTAGGAAATTCAGTCATTTCTAGATCTTCATGCAAAGGTAGCTCCAGCCATTGGGGTAGAGATGTTCATTAGATTAGGAATACATTCTGATTTTGGTAAGGGAAATGTAAAGATGTTCATTACATTAGAAATACTTTCTGATTATGGTAAGGGAAATGTTGTCCTGATAAGAGAAAACACCATTACAGAAGCAGTGCCTAGAGTTCCTATTCCTAAGAACATCCCGCTGAAGCCTCCAGACAAGGCCATGGACTCCATTACTGCAATGCATAGTATCCATTACTAGGAATGGTCAGTCTGAACGAATTTTCAAACTAGAAGAGAAAATAGCGGAGGTCTTCTTCATCATTTTCCTCGCTGCAAATTTCCAAATGTAATGAAGGTGATGACAAATCCAAAGAGGTGTTGTGCTAGCATATCCTATAGGAAGGATCTGGTTCTGGTAAAAGAAGCATACAAGAATTCCAATCCCAGCAATGATTTAGTACTATCGATAAATGGGTATATCTTCTCTAAGTATATGCAAATAACAGTGTTACCAGGTGATATAGATACCGAACAAAAAGGAAAACATTAAAGGAGGATAAACTTTCCATCCAGGTGTGAACATAGGCTAAACATGACTATCAAACAAAGAATGAACAATGTAATAAAATGGTGACTTCAATGTGCAAATTGAGTAGTCTGTATTTAAACTTAGTTTTGATTTTCAAATTCAAAATGATTTGTAGATTGGCTATTTTGTACAACATAAAAGGTCTTGGCCTCAATTGAGTTAAGAAATCAGCTTACTATTATTGTTAATCATTTCATATGAATTTGTTTTTGGATTGATCTTATTCCTTTAAATATTTAATTTTTGTCATTTTCTTATTCTTGCTACAATGTGGAAAATAAATTATATTAATGTGGTTTTTTTTTTCTGTAAATGTCTGTTTTTGGCAATAGAAGGAAATAGAAGGATAAACTAATTTACAAAAAAAAAACTTAATGAAAATATGATAGACAGACTACCCATTCCACATATTCACAACATAACATCTCATTTCACATGTAACGAAGATTATATAATACTAATGTATTACAAAATCAAAATTTGTGCCCATGGCATATAATTGCAACTTGTGCCCAAAATTTCAATTAAGTGTAAAGATTAATCCCAGACTACAAAAAAATTATAAACTATATCCTGATCTAAGTATAAATATTCAATAAATCAACTATTCTCAGTTGATACAACATCACTAAAATCACTAGTCACACAGTATAACCACTAGTTACATAGTTCAAGGTCATCCTTATTCCAAGGAATGAACCTCAACAAAGCATCTTCTCGATTACATAATGTGTTACTGGGATGTGGTAGAGCTATATTTTCAAATAGAGGATATAAAATTTATGTCGGATTCACAATATAATAGCCTTTCCTAACAGGGACACAGTGTAACATTGCATTTGGGTCTGTCTTATATATTATCTCCCTTGCAACTTTAACCCTTGATTTTCATGCAATGAGAAAGCATTTCTTTCCTTCCAGCCCCAATTGGGAAGTTGGTGTCAACTCATTAGCATTATCTTGACCGTGCAAATGAATGAGACAAAGTAAGATGCATGGAAATAATAATTTAAACATTGATGATCCTAGATTAGATAATTACAATCTTACCTGAATTGGTGTTTTTATTTTGTCAATTTGCGATTTTGATGGAACCATTGGTGTTTTCTGTACCAAATGGTCATCATATTTTGATGCATGACTCTGCACCCAATAGACAATTATTTCTAATATATTGATAAAATAAAATAAAATTGAACTAAATTACGAAAATTTTCAATACTTACTAGNAAATATTATTTAAAATAATAATTAAACAACTAACCTCCACCACAGGCGTGATTTCAGCATGAGCATTTTGTACAGTAGGACACTGTTTATATGAGCAATCAGATATTATAATTCAAATCATTAGTGTGGAAATATTTATATTGAGACAAGAGTAAAGAATTGGACACTAACACTTTCTTTGTTGACCACATGATCTCTCTCCATATCTTCTACTCTTTTCAATAGTTTAGTTATTGTTGTTTTCAAAGATGTGATTTCCTTTGTTTTTTCTTTCATTGTAGCTTGTCTTATAGCTAGCGCTTCCTTGTATCAAATTTTACCAAAAAAATTAGCTGGTGTAACTCCTAAGCCAATGCCACGACATCGCCCTCTTGCATCAACCCCTAGTACCTTGGCAAGGGCATGATCCCTAGTTGCAAAGTATTGATATGCAAGTTCTACTTGTGCTTGTTCAATTTTTTGCTAACATTGACATACAATTAAATCAAGTCATAGAAGAAAACATTTCCAACATGTAAAATGAAATTTTAATCAATATCTAAATTAAAATGTTGAGAACATACTATTGTTTCTCCTACGGCTGGTGTGATTCGATTTCCATCCTTCTTTTGATGGCACTTCTTCCATAAGTCTGCCCTAGTAATTCTTGTAGTTGTATCATTAGAGGCTATATATTTTTTATAGCTACGACAAGTAAAATAGTATGGTTAAGTTGTGAAATTGCAATGAAACTAAAATATGCTAATATTTCTCATATTGGATAAAATATCATCACAATTGTTTACCATATCATCTTCGACCCATTGATAACCTTGACATCCAAAGGTGTACAAGTCCCCCTCCTTTTCACTATTTTCTTTGTTTTTTTTTCCTTATCTCCTAGAAATCAATTGAAAGTAACATATATAAGTCAACATTACAAGCCAATAGACATTCTAAAAAACTTGATTTTATAATATGTGAACTTTTTTCTTACCAAGAATTCAATGGTGCCTCGTGATAGGACAAATTCTCTCCACACTGTCTCACTTATCCTAATTGGAGGAACAGTTTTTAGTCTTTCCTCTGTTGACTCATAAGGGTCACAGTATTTTTTTTCAACCAATATCTATGACTATTTGCCTTATGGCCAATGGATTTCATACAATATTCTTTAAGGACCCAAGGGATTATGAATTTTTCTTGAAACATAAAAGAACTGGATTTTTAGATTTCATACATGGTTTGAAAATAAACTTTGAAATCATCCAAAAATAGAAATGTTGAAAACACATACATGTAATTTCTAATAATCACATTAATAATGTTCCACAAGTCCTCCTTTAATTGATCTGAAACCTTCCTTCAATCAGAATAATTGATTGGAGCCATTTCCCTTGGGATAACACCTAGTAATGAAGATAGCTTCATGGAGTTTGGACCAATTGGTTGGCTCCTTTCATTGATATGAATTTCGATATTTTCCTCCAAATTATTGATTTCTGTACATTTAGTTGCTCCTCTACCTTTCTTCTTGACGTTCTCTATCGAAGCTTGTGTAGAGGGATATTCACCTTGTATACTAATATCTTGTTGGCATTGTTCTTTGTGAACATCTTCTATAAGAGAAGGGCACGTAAAGTTTTTATGGATTTCTAAGTCATAAAATTTTATTTATGAAGAACTACAGAATTATACATTAATGATCTTACCTTGTTCTTCATGTTGCTATGCCTCTTTTTGTGTTGAGGGATCTTCCCCTTCTACACTGTTATCCATATGGCATGGTTGTTTGTGAACATCTTCCATAAAATAAGGGCATATAAAGGTGTTATGGATTTGTTAATCATAAGATTTTTAGTTATAAAGATCTAGAGAAATCTGAATTAATGGGCTTACCTTGTTCATGTTGATCCTCCTCCTAAAAAGAGGAAAATGTATCTTTGTCATTTTCTTCTTTGTTAGGACTAGTAGAGTCATTCAAAGGCATAGAAGGTGTAATCTTCTTTTCTATTGTTTGTATTTTCCTCTTCTTTGTAACTCTAGCCAAGATTGTTGCACCGAGAGGTGCTCTACAGCCCAGTATGGGGGAGATCTTGTAACGTTATGTAACGTTATTTTTATTAATAAAAAAATATTTTTTTTAATTATAGGCCAAAATAAATGTCGGCCAAAAAACAACCTAATATGGGGGAGATGTTGTAATCTTCCTACCTAACAAAACAATAAAAAAGTAAAAATTTAATTATCGGTAAAAAAATGTGGATCACTAAAAAAACACAATATGGGGGATATGTTGTAATGTTCCTACCTAAAAAAATAATAAAAAATAAAAATTTGAATTATCCTCAAAAAAATGTTGGCCTTGCACATGGTTTTAAAACCATGTGCATGGTTTTAAACCTATGTGCCACATGGTTTTAAAACCATGTGCACATGGTATGTGCATGGTTTTAAAACCATGTGCAAGACCTTCTAAACAACCCATGGTTTTATTGTACATGGTTTAGGAAGGCCTTCCACATGGTTTTAAAACCATGTGCAAGGCCTCCTAAACAACTCATGGTTTTATTCTACATGGTTTAGGAGGGCCTTGCAAATGGTTTTAATACAATGTGCAAGGCCTTCGAAACAACCCATGGTTGTAGGAGGGCCTTGCATGTGGTTTTAAAACCATGTATGGGGAAATGTTGTAATGTTCGTTCCTAATAAAACAAAAAATAATAATAAATATTATATGTCGACCATAAATAATATTAAATATTAATAATAAAAATATTATATGTGGATCTTAAATAAAAAGATGTGTCTTTTGGTTTGAATCAAATCATTGGATACCTAAGAAGAGATATAAAATCAATGGATACATAAGAAGAGATTTGATCCCTCTCAGCTCTTGGTAGAGCCTAGGATTTGGATCTACGCTGGTTATTCAACATATGTCTAACATCATCATACAATAAAAATAAGAATTATATAACTACATAAGGAAATACATTGTTCTATTTCTAAATATTTACCTTGTGAGATGCATGTCTGTTTCTTCCCCATTTAATCATTTTGGTACTTTCTTTTTTAAAATTTCATCATCATATTTTTATGATTTCATGTCATAACCTGCTTTACTGTTTTCTTTTAAATGATTAGATTATTGATTAGTGATAGGCTATTATATTTTTATTAAGTGCAAAGTAATATGTTCTAACAATTTAAATTAAATAATAGTATTCCCATTTGTTGTGATGGGGAATTTTGGTTTTTGTAAAGAACTGACAGATGTAACCTCTTGGGTGGCTCAGCCACATTTTTATTAATATAAAACCTACTTGTTTATGTTAAAAAGAAAATAATTAATTAAATAAAAATAATGATATAATTCAATCACAAACAATAACTTACCTCCATGTCTCCACTTGTACAAAGCCTTCATAACCAAAAAAATAAAGTCTATCATCACTCAATTCTTAACTAAAAGTTGTTTAAATGATTAATCTATCTAACAAGTTTCAAAAGTAAAAGAGAAGACTATCTGTAAGGACTATATGCTAAAAGGAACAGATGCCATAACTTGAGAGAGAGAGAGGGTTATAGTGTTGTAAGTTTAGGTTATATATGGATAGTAGCCAACAAGATATCTCAGTCTCCAAGAGTGAATACCACTTAGGTTTATAGGCTGCAAGAAGGATAAGGTTTACACAAGAAACCCCAAAGATGAACATGGTAATGGTATTGCAGCAGTGGGAAAGTGTAGTCCAACTCTAGTTGTCACAAAACAATCACAACCCAGCTAAATGAATTCCAAAAATTCCATGAACCAGCTAGGAAGAGCCACCACAATCCATGGCTATCCCTATAGGAAACCAAAAGTTTTACAAAAATTTTAAAATTTTGTAGCATAGGAACCACTATTTTGATTTATGTCAATAAAGAAACCATATAATGCGTATTACACTAAGAATATGCTAAAATTTTGTACAAAATGTGTATTACACTTAAACTTTTGTAGCAGAGGAACCACTATTTTGATTTCTTCCAATAAAGAAACCACATAATGTTTTCATTGTTTTTTGTTTTCAGTTTTTATGTTGTTTTCATGAAAGCATTGATAAAATACCTGCAATAACGTAGAAGGCAGAACAAGAATGTAGTGAAACTTAAGTTACACCTCACATAGTTCACCTCAATATATCCCAACAACTTAGCTTCATCTTTCATGTTGTTGAATACTAGAATCAATGCAAGTAAATGTTTGCCTATGCAAAAAGAAAACGCCGCCCTTTCCCAAAAAAACTATTCGCAGGAGATAAAATGTGAAAATTTATGTTAGGGGTCCCATTTTTTTTTGGTATTTTTTTTTTCTTTTTTCGTATAGATAGAAAAAACACCCAAGTTTTCTCCTAAGGTTTTCAATGAAAAAGGGAAGGACCCTGGTACTAGGAGTCAAGTAGGTGGACGAAAGGAAGGAAGGAGGGAACCAAAAAAATGCATCAAAAGGAAATGAAATATTAGCCTATTGTGGTGGATGACATGAAGTTAAATAATGTAATAATCATGGCTTCTAAGGCATTGAATGTGAGGTTTATTTTTAGAAGGATGGGGAAAATTAGTTTGTTTCAATAGATTCAAGTGCACTAGTAATCCATTTTAGCTTACCACATAAGGGATTTTATTTTCATCTGAGGATAGATGCTGATGTTACTTCCAAACATAGTATTATTTCTAGTAGGTATCTACTACATTTATACCTAGGGATATTAGAATAAGGAGAAAATATATACGATGTTACATTTAATCTATATGCTCTCCATAAGTTTGACAATTCAATACGTTGGTTAAGGAGATACCTAGAGAAAACCTACAAGACCCTATATAATCCTTTTAAATATTAATAATTTTTATGATTACCTCTTCCATCCATATGCAATTCTTATAAAGGTAAAAGGAATTTGAACCATTAACTTATGTTTTTTAGACCAGTATTATAGCATTCAAAATATTCTCCTAATGAAAAGATGATAACTTGCTTGATGGACCATATGAATATGATGTGACCCCCATCTCCTTATAAGTATATTTTTTAACATACAATGTCAACCCTCCATCTCTTTATAGTTATCAAACAAATTATAGGTATATACCTAGTATTGTAGGTGTTAATGATATAAAAGGCACCTTTCTAATTCGTACAACACTTGTTATAATATGGATTAATGAACCATGACAATATTGTAGCTAGATCAGAGAAAAATATGGCTATATAGATCCAAAATTTCATCTAATATATCCTTAAGTATTCCCTTAACCATCATCCCTAACTAGAAATTATTGACACCAAATGATGTAACATATGGTACCTTGAATAATGGACATTGCAAAGGAGGAAAAGTTGTCATTTATCTTGCACCAGCGGAGCATATGAAGAAAAATGGTTGTGATCAACCAAATATTCTTACTTACAATCCTTTGATGAATGGATTTAACAAGGAAAATGACTTGATAAAAATAACGAGTTTGAGAGGGTATACCATGAAATCGACCATGTATATTAGTGGCCTATTCTGGTGGATGACATGTAGTTAAATAATGTAATAACCATGGCTTATAATGAATTGATTCTGAGGTTTATTTGTAGAAGGATGGGGGTAGTGAGTTTGTTTCAATGGATTCAACTGCACTAGTAATCAATTTTATATTACCACATAAGGGATGTCATTTTCATCTCAGTTTAGTTGTTGAGGTTACAATATCCAAACATAGTATTATTTCTATTCGGTATCTACTGCATTTATACCTAGGTGGATTTACCAGTTACTTGATCAAATTACTTATATATCATTCAAGGTCCCATGTCAATAAGTAAGGACACCATAAGGATAAAATAATTGTACCAAATTATTCTACTTCCATAGACTCTCTTATGATTCTACACAATATATTTTCTCTTTTATCTGCTATTTGTAACTACTAGCATCATGATATGAATCATTATTGTTTCTTTCCTTACGAAGAGATATATCATATCGATTCAAACAATTTTTTTTTTTTTTTTGGTTGGATTTATGATCTCTCTTCTTATGGAGACCATGAGCTAAAATTTCTATGGTGGTATTCCTTACAAATATACTTTCTTAATCGGCATATCAATTAGGTAACCTGGGATATTAGAATAATGAGAAGATCATTAGAGGAAATTTGGGGTCTAAAATGGACCTTATCAGAAAATGCGCCAACAATAAATTTTGTGAGTTGGAATTCAAGAATCAATAGAATTTCAATAAAATGAGTTAACCATAATGGTTGAATTAACATATTTTTCATAAAAGAAAACTACTTTTTTTGTTCATATTTTCAACATATCTCCCTACGTTTTCACTCAAATTCTAAGCGGGAGAGCTCGTTAGATGTGAAATTTAATTCCGCATCAAACGAGTACCCACACTGCATACTTTTGATAGACATCGCTACCCCAAAAATAAGAAATTCCTAAAAAACGTGATGATGATGTCATCATCACCTTTTTTCAGGCATTCATTTTTTTGGGGTAGTGGGGTCTGTCAAAAGTATGTAGTGTGGGTACTTGTTGGATGCAGAATTAAATTCTACATCCAACGAGCTCTACCGCTCAAAATTTGAGTGAAAACATAGGGCGATATGTCGAAAATACGAACAAAAAAAGTAGTTGTTTTCATTCTTCATCCAAAATTAATAACTATTATTTTATTATTTTCCTTAGGAGGCCCATTTTAGACCTCAAATTTCCTCTAATGTATATATGATGTTAAATTTAATCTATATGCTCTCCATAAGTTTTACAATTCATTAATACATTGGTTAAGGTCCTACGTTGAGAAAACCTACAAGAACCTATATAATACTTTTAAATATTAAGAATTTTTATCATTACCTCTTCCAACCATATGCAATTCTTATAAAGATAAAAGGAATTTGAACCATTAACCTATGTTTTTAGACCAGTATTATACCATTGAAACTATTCTCCTAATGAAAATCCAATAACTTGTTGGATGGACAATATGAACATGATGTGACCCCCATCTCCTTATAAGTATAATTTTTAACCTACAATGTCAACCCTCCATCTCTTTATAATTATCAAAAAAATTATAGGTATATACATAGTATTGTAGGTCATGTTAATAATGGAAATGACACCTTTGTAATTCCTACAACACTTGTTATATGAATTAGTTAATCTTGTATCTAGATCAGAGAAAATGATGGTTATATAGATCCAAATTTTCATCTAATATATCCTTAAGTATTCCCTTAACCATCATCCCTAACTGAAAATGATTGACACCAAATGAAGTAACATATAATACCTTGAATAATGGGAATTTCAAAGGAAGAAAAGTTGTCATTTATCATGCAATAGTGGAGCATATCAAGGAAAATGGTTGTGATCAACCAAATATTCATACTTACAATCCTTTAATGAATGGATTTCACAAGGAAAATGACTTGATACAAATAAAGAGATTGATAGGGTATACCATGAAATCGACCATGTATATTAGCCTATTGTGGTGGATGCCATGAAGTTAAATAATGTAATAACCATGGATTATAATGCATTGATTGCGATGTTTATTTGTAGAAGGATGTGGATAGTGATTTTGTTTCAATGGATTCAAGGGCACTAGTAATCAATTTTAGCTTACCACATAAGGGATACCATTAATTTCATCTGAGCTTAGATGTTGAGGTTACAACATCCAAACATGGTATTACTTCTAGTGGGTATCAACTGAATTTATACCTAGGTGGATTTACCAGTTACTTGATCAAATTACTTATATATCATTCAAGTTCCCAACTCAATAAGTAAGGATACCATAAGGATAAAATAATTGTACTAAGTTAGTCTATTTCCATAGATTCTCTTATGATTCTACACAAGATATATATTTTCTCTTTGATTTGCTATTTGTAACTAGTAGTGTCATGATATGACTCGTTATTGTTTCTTGCATAACAGAGAGATCTATCATATGCATTGAAACATTTTTTCCTTGTTTTTTTCTTGGTTGGATTTATGATCTCTCTTCTTATGGAGATCATATGAGCTAAAATTTATATGGTTGTATGCCTTACAAATCTACTTTCTTAATTGACATATCACTTAGGTAACTAGGGATATTGGAATAATTATTGGAAGAGATATACAGTGTTACATTTAATCTATTTTCTCTCCATAAGTTTGAAAATTCATTAATACATTGGTTAAGGTCTTACCTGGAGAAAACCTACAAGAACCTATATAATCCTTTTAAATACTAAGAATTTTTATCATTATAACCTCTTTCAACCATTTGCAATTCTTGTAAAGATAAAAGGAATTTGAACCATTAACCTATGTATTTTAGACCAGTAGTATACCATTGAAACTATTCTCCTAATGATAATATGATAACTTTCTACATGGACCATATGAATTTGATGTGACCCCCACCTCCTTGTAAGTATAATTTTTAACCTACAATGTCAACCCTCCATCTCTTTATAATTATCAAAAAAATTGTAGGTATATTATACC
This sequence comes from Pseudotsuga menziesii, assembly GCA_001517045.1. Taxonomy (NCBI): domain Eukaryota; kingdom Viridiplantae; phylum Streptophyta; class Pinopsida; order Pinales; family Pinaceae; genus Pseudotsuga; species Pseudotsuga menziesii. The sequence continues at coordinate 314,602 of LPNX010463750.1, read as the reverse complement.
TAGTATTGTAGGTGTTAATCATGGAAATGACACATTTCTAATTCCTACAACACTTGTTATATGCTTTAGTGAACCATGACAATCTTGTAGCTAGATCAAAGAAAAAGATGGCTATATAGATCCAAAATTTCAACTAATCTATCCTTAAGTATTTCCTTAACCATCATCCCTAACTCAAAATGATTGACACCAAATTAAGTAACATATACTACCTTGAATAATGGACATTGCAAAGGAGGAAAAGTTGTCATTTATCTTGCACTAGTGGAGCATAGGAAGGAAAATGGCTGTGATCAACCAAATATTCATACTTACAATCCTTTGATGAATGGATTTCACAAGGAAAATGAATTGATACAAATAAGGAGGTTGAGAGGGTATACCATGAAATTGACCATGTATATTAGTGGCCTATTGTGGTGGATGACATGAAGTTAAATAATGTAATAACCATGGCTTACAATGCATTGATTGTGAGGTTTATTTGTATAAGGATGGGGGAAGTGAGTTTGTTTCAATGAATTCAAGTGTACTAGTCATCAATTTTAGCTTACCAAATAAGGGATGTCATTTTCATCTGAGGTTAGATGTTGAGGTTACAATATCCAAACATAATATTATTTATAGTGGGTATCTACTGCATTTATACCTAGGTGGATTTACTGGTTACTTGATCAAATTAATTTTATATCATTCAAGGTCCCATTCAATAAATAAGGATACCATAAGGATAAAATAATTGTACTAAATTAGTCTATATCCATAGACTCTCTTATGATTCTACACAATATATTTTCTCTTTTATCTGCTATTTGTAACTATTGACATGATATGACTCATTATTGTTTCTTTCCTTACTAAGAGATCTATCACATGCATTCAAACAATTATTTCTTGTTTTTTTCTTGGTTGGATTTATGATCTCTCTTCTTATGGAAATGATATGAGGTAAAATTTCTATGGTGGTATGCCTTACAAATCTACTTTCTTAATTGACATATCAATCAGGTAACCATGGATATTAGAATAATGAAAAGAGATATACAGTGTTACATTTAATCATGCGATTCCAATTTATATCCTCCATTTCATTTATGTAATTGTATTGTTCAATGAACCATTTTAGTGGTGGAAGTGTAGTAGTTTTTACAGATGCCTGCATCAAAATTTCTATTTAGATCATTCGAGAGTCAATGACAGGTGGCATATGAAATTATTGAACCAAGTGATCTCTAATAATGTTATGGCCATTGCAATGCACCTTTGACTAATTTACTCACTCCCAAGTGAGATTTATTGAGCTCTAAAGGAATTGAAGTTTCTCGTACCTTTCAAGCCATTAAATGAGGTGATCAAAGCTAGTTCTAACTCATCCTAACAATACATTGATATGTTAAAATGGTGGTGACAACTTTAACATATTGATCTCCTATCATACTAATGACATATATTAGTTAGTATACAGGTTGGGATATATCCACATTAGAAAGATATTTATATTTAACCAATAGAGTATCCCTATGATCTAAGTTGTCAATATCCTTGACAAGCAATAGAATATAAGCTATAAATGCTTATGCAATATTTAAAATAATAATATAAGAAACTAGGACTCCCTAGCGCCATCCCCATAGCATATTCTATAATAAGGTTTAGCCCAAAGGGGTCTTTCTATGAGTCTAACAAGTAACAATATTATATTATACCTAGGATTATAGGCTCATGCCATGGTTATACATACAACAAATTTCTAGGCCCATCTAGATATAAGATGCTATAGATTCATGCATATTCTCTTTTTAGTCTTTTTTGGTTTTTATGTTTTTGAAGAAAAAGGAGAAACAAAGGGGTCGATTTCATCTTGTGGAGGTTGTATTCTTCATTTGTTGGTTGAGTTTTGATTGTGTGGGGGAGTAACAAAGAGTTTTATTTCATCTTTTGGAAGTCATACTCTTCATTTGTTGGTTGAGTTTGGACTGCATGGGTCGTGACATCGTTTGGAGAGGACACGGTCTTGTTTGTGAGGATGATTTACTTTATGTTGGTTGCATATCCTTACAGTTCCACATCTACAGTGATCCCCATGCTTCATCTTGGAAAATATAAAGGGTTGTTACAACCAAAAAGGTATCTACAATCCATATTGACACCTATAGGAATCTACTACAGTGTTGTTGGGTAATCTCATTGTAGTCTTCCTTCTTGTTATGACTGTGCATAACGTTTTTGGGTAGTGAAGGAGGGTGTTGGAACATAATAAGGGAGTCTAAGAAGAAGATGATTTGGGTTGTTTTCAGGAGCTGGCAGGGTAGGGCATACACCGAAGAAAATTCAAGACACCAAAGAAGGGCAGATCACTTCCATAAATCATTGTGCGCACCCAGGAAGCTACAGGTTAGAGTTAAAGTAATTTCAAATTTGCTTGTCCACCTTAGAACTGTTGTTACAGTCATTGTAAACTCAAATTTATATGAATATGATATTTAGGGTTTATTTTCCTTGTTATTTATGCAAAGAAATATCTATTTAAGTTATCGTTCATTGTTAGCGCTACAAAAATCAATATTTGAAAATTATAGTCAATATGCAAGCCAAACATTACACATATGATGGCATTGATTTCTGTACAGACTTCAGAACCCTTGATATCTGAAACAAACTCTCTATTTTAAATAGGTTTCCACACTATCTAGCTTTCTTCCACATTGGAATTCTAGGTTTCTGCATATTCCCTTCCATAACGGAATTCTTTCCAAAAGGTGGGAATCGAAAGTTGGATTTTTGACTTTCGACACTTCCGAAACAAGAATTTCCACACAAATATTCTTCCTCACCATTGATCTCAATCATTGATATGTCAATTTCATAGCGATCCTGAATGTTCAAACAACTTACTTTCTCACGCAGCGAAATGGATTTATGATCGCTCAATCAATGTCCCCGCCAAATCAACGGTGGATTCCAAAATTTTATTAAGCGCTTTCCATAGAATATAGCACACATGAAAAGATTTTCAAAGCTTGCAACTTCGCTCATCAATATCACTATAAACCTTTGATCTTATGTAGGATCGATACCCACTCTACGATATTGTTTTAGTTGAGTGACTAGTTAAGGTTTAACCCTCTACAGAGCTTCACTTAATTGATCACTGATAGGATCAATTCTTCTTTGCAATTCAGAAACTATGGAATTCCAAAGGCACAGATTTTATATACAGGGTTATATGGAGTGAATTCCAGATGAATTCATACTTCTACAGTACTATATGAATACATGAAATCCATCAAAACCACACGAAGAGTCTAATCCTATGTTCTTTATTCAATTCATAGGAAATTCAAATACACATAGAGAATTCTACTTCTTCACTCCTCACTCACTCTTTTGTGCACCTCTCATTCCTCCATTCATGCTATGTGGAATTTCTCTCCCTATCAAGCTCTATGAGCTAATCAAATATTCTTTGAGCTATCCTGAAACCTCTATGAGCTAACCTAAGCTTCTGTGAGCCAAAAATCTCTTTAAGCTAACTAAGCTACTAAGAAAATAACTCGAATTGATTTAAATACAAGAGGGTTCTGTTTCCAGATCCTATAAGAAAGGAGTATAGTCATTATTGATTGATGCTAACCCTATGACTCACAACTAACTCAATCTTAACTATTACATGTGGAAAAGGATATAGATTCCTTATCCATTTTATTCATCTCTTACGAAATAAAACAAATTACAAATGTACAAGACCCTAGGTCTCTTAAGAGTTCCCTTGACCTTGTGAATTCATGAATGACATCGCCCTCTTGAGCCTATGGTCCTGCATCAATATTGTTGATGTATTTGTAACTTTGGAATGTATTCACTTGTATATTTCATGTACTGTACCCTGATGTTTATTCTGGGAAGTATCTGTAATGTAATTGAGTCATGTCATGCTTTGATGTTTCCATTGAGAGGTACTATAATGTAAAAAAGTCATGTCAAGTCATTGTGGGTAACCCTCCTATGGTTTAAGGGTTAAATTCCCCGCAGTTGTGGGGCCCTAGGATTATTAGAATCTCATAGAGAAGTCGACCCTAGTGAGTTATTGTCAAGTTAGGAATTAGTATAAATAGATAGTGAGCCTCTATATTTAACATACACTCACTCACACTTAGTTGTAGCGCATAGCTGAGGGAGAAGAAGTTGTTGGGACTAGATAGAAAGAGACTACTACTGTCGGGAGATTATCTTACTGCTTTTGGGGTTTTCTTTTGGTGTTGATTCTATCTCTGAGGAAGTTGCGAGGTTTTCTTCTTTATGATTTACATGAGGAAAAACATTATGTTCATTGTGTCTTGTGTTTGATTTTTGTGCTTGTTATTCTCTCAATTAAAGATCCTAATATAATGCTAGCTTAAATGATAAAAATCTAACATGGTATTAGAGCTAACCTAAGAAGAAGACATTGTGCATCTAGGGCGACTAGGGCTTCCTACTTTTTGGATCTCTCTACATGGATTTTTAGCAAAAGAAGGTTGGGATGACTCTCCTCTCTAGGGTGCATCTTTATGTCGAAGCAGAATATGATTCTAAGCATTTTCCCTTTTTGACTTGACACTGCTACCAAAAATTTGGGCTTTCCACAAATGTGGAATTTTTGAGTGATCCCAGACCTGGATTTATGTCCTCAAAATCAAAGTTTATAGATCAAGATCAAAGTTTTTGGTTGGACAGAACTCTGAAAAAGTCAAACCCTAATCTGTTCTTGAACCAGATCTACTGAATTTCAGCTCTAGATCCAGATTCGACATCTTAACCTGGTAAGATCTAAGTATTTTTTGTTTCCATTTGAGGTTCTTAGTTAAGATGTATCATCATACCAAGCTTGATGAAAATATTGAGGGAGCTGGAACTTCTGAGCCTGAAAGTATAGGATCTCCCTAGTCCTAGAAGAAAATGAGTTGGACTCCTCCATTAATGAGGAGGTTCCAGTTCCAGAGGGAGATGAGGCTAAGGAATTACACAAGAATAAATTGGTCATGGATAAGAGGATTATTGCTGATTCAATCAAGGATCACCTCATTCCATAGGTGTCCTCCCTAAAGACACCTAAAGCTATGTTTGATGCCATGACCAAACTGTTTGAAGGAAATAACATAAACTGGAAGACGAATTTGAGGAACCAATTGAAGAATGTGATGATCCAGAACGTGAATACCATACAGTCGTACTTCACAAGGGTCTCCCATATCAAAGAACAACTTGAAGCAGTGGATGAAGAAGTGGAGAATGTAGAGATTATAATGACCACCTTGAATGGTCTGCCTAGGACATTGGACTTTTTCATTCAAGGGTTCTGTGCTAGAAAGAATCTAGTTAATTTCAGTAGACTATGGGAATAATGCTCTCAAGAAGAAGCTTGGATAACAGCTTGAGAAGAAAATATGGGAAGTGAAGATCAAGCTCTCACAGTACAATCCAAGAAAACTAGAACTAGCCACCACAGAGGTAAGCACTCTCACCAGAAAAGTAACTTTAGAAAGCCTAGAGATATGTCTACATACATTTTCTATACATGTGATGAAAGAGGACACTTTGGAAGAGATTGTCCTAGAAACAAAACTAGCTCTCGCAAGAAGAAGGGAAACAAGAGAAGACATCATGCTCATGCTGTAGAGGATGATGAACCTTCCACAAAGAAATTTAGACAAGACATTGATGACTCTTGAAGTGATGAAGAATATGTTCTGATTTTCGCTCTCATGATAACTATCACACATGGTAGCAATGATTGGGTTATAGACAGTGGTGCTTCCAAACATATGATAGGATTCAAGTAATCCTCTGTGAAACTATCTTAACATGAATCATCTCACAAGGTGAAACTTGGAGATGACTACCAGTATCCAATAAAAGGTAGTGGTGAATCCTCATATAAGCTAGACTCTGGAAAGTCTATAAAGATGAAAGATGTATTTTTTGTATCTGGACTAAAGAAGAACCTCCTCTCCATATGTGCATTGGATGAAAAAGGAATGAGGGTTGCATTTGTAGATGGCCAAGTTCTCATGTGTCTAAATGGAAAGTCTATTGATGATGCAGTAGTGATTGGGGAACAAGAAGGAGGTCTATACAAATTGAAGGGCCAACCAGAACATGATTTGGTTCATGACTTGGTAGAACAAAATGAGCTTTTGCATAGAAGACTTCCACATGTGCATTATAGAGAACTATCACTTGCAAGAAAAGTTGTTGAAGGTCTCCCACAAATGTAGAAAAAACATGAAGGTGTATGCAAAGGATGTGCGAAAGGGAAGAACACAAAGAAGACATTTCCAAGTAGCGAGAGCAAGGCAAAAGGAATCTTGGAAATAATCCACTCCGATGTATGCGGTCCAATGTCATCTAGTTCATTAAGTGGGTATGTATACTATGTTTCTTTTATTGATGGTTTTAATAGGAAGACATGGATATACTTTATGAAAAACAAAGATTAAGTATTCAACAAATTCAAGGAATTCAAAGCCTTGATATAGAACCACACTGAAAATAAGATCAAGACCTTTCGATCAGATAATGGGAGAGAATTCACATCAAATGAATTCAAAGAGATATGTAAAGACTCAGGGATTAAGAGGGAGTTATCCAGTCCATATAATCTACAACAGAATGGGATTGTAGAAAGGAAGAATAGAACAATCATGGAAGCAGCAAGGGCCATGCTTCATGATCAAGATCTTCCTATGCATCTATGGGTAGAATCTACCAGAACAATGGTATATGTACAGAACCGTACTCCACATAGAGTACTTGAGAACAAGACACCTGAAGAAGTACTCTCTGGTAAGAAACTAGAAGTCAGCCATCTCAGAATATTCGATTCTCCTCTATACATACGCATTCCAAAAGAAAAGAGGATGAAGTTACATCCTTAAGGAAAGAAGAGTATATTTGTGGGATACTCTAAGAGCTCAAAGGCTTACATAATATACTTCCCAGGGTTCAAGAAGGTCGACATCAGTAGAGATGTAACATTTGACAAAGATTCAACCTACATCAAATCCAGGAAGAGACTAGCTAAAGAACGGTTGATGTAATTGTAACTTCGGAATGTATTCACTTGTATATCTTATGTATTGTACCCCGATGATTATTCTGGGAAGTATCTGTAATGTAATTGATTCATGTCATTCCTAGATGTTCCCATTGGGAGGTTCTATAATTTCAAGTCATTGTGGGTAACCCTCCTATTGGTCAAGGGTTAAAGTCCCCACAATTGTGGGGCCCTAGGGTTATTAGACTATCCTAGAGAAGTCGACCCTAGGTGAGTCATTGTAATTTGGGGCAATATTCCCCACTGTTGTGTTAAGGATAACCCTCCTTGTTGTTCGGAGGAGGCAAAGTCCCCACAAGTTATGGGGCACTAGGGTTATTAGACACTCCTAGAGATGTCGACTCTAGTAAGTAATTGTTAAGTCAGGACAACATGCTAGAGTGGGTTTCAAGTGAATGAAAAAATATAAATAGATAGTGATCCTCTCTATTTATAACATACACACTCACTCATTGGGGCGCATGAGTGAGAGAAGGAGTTGCTGGGACAAGAGAGAGACTGTTGCTGTCAGGAGATCATCTTTATGTTTTTGGGTTTTACTTTTGGTTCTGATTCTATCTCTACAGAATTTGTGAGGTTTTCTCCTTTATGGTTTCCCCAAGGAAAATTCTTTGTGTCTATTTTCTCTTGTGTTTTTATTGTTGTGCATGTTATTCTCTCAGTTAAAGATCCTAAGATCATAATGCTAGCTTGAATGAAAAAAATCTAACATGGTATTAGAGCTAACCTGACAAGAAGACATTGTGCAGCTATAGAATATAGGGATTCTTACTTTATGGGTCTCTCTCCACAATCCATCAGCAAATGTATGCTAGGATGAATCTCCATTGAAGGGTGCATCTTTTTGTTGAAGAAGAATTCAATTTCGAGCATTTTCAGTTTTTGGTGCGAGAAATTAGGGCTTTATATAGAAGAGGAATTTTTGAGTGAGCCCGGCATAGGATTAATATCCTCATAAAAATCGATTTTTAGAGACTTGGATTGAGATTTTTGGTTTGGTGTAACTCCAGGAAAGTCAAACCCTAGTTTGATCTTGAGCTGAAAAAACCCTAAAATGCTAAAATTGATAAGTTTTGGTACATTCGCTATATCTCTCTATTGGAGAAGGATACCAAGATGAAATGTTCATAGGATGAAGACACAATCTTGATTTACATGGTGTCAAAACTTCAGCCTTAGATTCACTATAATCTGGGAGATATGATCCCTCGAAGTTAGGGTTCCAACCTCTTCCAGGATTCATCCCTAAACATGACACCTAGGGATAATTGCTATATCCGAGGCTGCAACAGTAAAAATTAGATTTATGAAGATGTTCTAGAAAGGGGATGGAAATTAGTTTCTATGGTGTGACTTTCATACCTAGAAGATTAAACAGTGACATGTGGAAATCCGTACAACTTTGTAGTTCTGAACAGTCCTGTAACAGGTAACTTTGGTAAAATGATCATAAGTCCCAATTGGTGAAACTTATTCTTATGAAACCTATGGTGTGGGAATAGGGATAGGAAAGGATACCTCAGTGAGAATTTTTAGACATAGAGGAGAAGCAATTTTGGATATATTGTAGAAATAGTATCAGGCATTTCTGCGGAAGAAATTGGAAAACTACGGCTTCCTGTTCCGGGAGCTTCCCTCCACTGTTTTCAGAAAAGGAGTACATTGGACATATCAACTTAAAGAGATATATCTTTATATCCAATAAGATATGAAAGATTCCAAGTTTTCAAAATTAGGGTTTCTCTGACAAACCCTAGATTAGCCAGCTCTAGAACTAAGACGGACACCTCAAATCGGTAAGATCTAATCTTTTGATATTTTCATTTGAGGTTCTCATTTCAAAGTGATCTATTACATCAGCTTGATGATAACCTTGTCTATTCTGAAAACTTCCAAGCATGGAAGCATATGATCTCTCTGAAGAAAATGAATTGGACACCTACATAAGAAGAGAGGTTCCAGTTCTAGAGGCAGATGAGGCTCAAAGCCTTACACAAGAAGAACTTGGTCAAGGACAAGAAGATCATTGCTGATTCAATCATGGATCACCTTGTACCACAAATGTCTTTCCTAAATACACCGAAGACATTTGATTCCTTGACCAAGCTATTTGAAGCGAAGAACATAAATCATAATATGACCTTAAGAAACCAATTGAAGAATGTGAAGATCCAGAATGCAGAGACCATATAGTCATACTTTACGAGGGTCTATCAAATCAAAGAACAACTTGTAATAGTAGAAGAAGAAGTGGAGAATGCAGAAGTGGTGATAGCCACCTTGAATGGCCTCCCAGTATCATGGGATTCATTCATGCGAGAAATGTGTTCCAGAAGGAAGCGATTACTTTTAGTAGAATCTAGGAAGAAGAATAAGATTGACTCATAATAATAGAAGAGAAGATGGGAAAAACTGAAAATCAAGCTCTCACCATCCAAAGAAGATCCCTCAAGCGAAGAGGAATACGAAGGACTCAAATCTTGAAGAACCTCTTATCCATCTTAGCATTTGGATAAGAAATGATGCTATTATGAATGAGGAAGATGATAAATCTAAAGGCTTAAGAAGGAGTCTACCTACGAAACAAATAAAGATAAGTATTCAATTGTCATTTCATGATATTGTTTCCTCATGCATTTGTTTATATTCAGTTAATACATTATGCATGATAGAATGTTTTCATTAATGACATTATACTACTAATATGCATGTGATGGCTAAGTAGCTCATGGTGCTATACAACTCTCCATTGCTGCTTATCTAAAATGAAACCTCTTTGCTGACATATTGGATTAGTGCACAATCTCAATGTTGTCATGGTAGAGATGGAAGGAATATAGAAAGTTTCCGTGAGATATGGATGAATGTTGTATTGGCTAAAGTAGTTGCATGATCATATATTTATGCATAAGAATTTTCCAGTATAACTATTCCTTATGAAATGTTTCTAACCATACAAATGCATTTGACTTGTAGGAAAGATCGCATACATAATCGCCTACAAGCAAAGAGGGATGAGACTTGTTCCAAAGAACAAGTGACAACAGTTCAAGATGAAGAATAATATGACAAATGCAGCAACATCATTGATGCAGAACCTTCCAGCTATGAAGAAGTAAGAAAGAAGAAAGGGAATACCAGTTCATGAAGAATGATGTCTAGGATGCAATATCGATACATGAAGGGATGTTCTAGTTCAATCATGCAGTAGATGGAAACATCATGGGATACAAGGCAAGATTCGTAGCATGAGGCTTCTCACAAAAATAATGCATAGACTACGAAGAGACATTTGCAGCTAGTGGGAGTTGAAACACATACAAGATGAGCTTGATGAAGATCTTAACCTTTGATACAAGGTTGAAGATGAAATTCTATACACTAGATGGATACATAGAATATTAGTAGCACAGGAAGCTACTTGTCACTCCGGTACAAAATGTTTCAATGCATAGAGTATGGAAGACAGAGGGAGTATGATGCTCCCCTTCTGAGGGAGTGACTATATAATATCATGTGGTTCGACATGGTATGACAGGATGAACAAATTACTGATGACTCTAGGCTTTACTAAGAGTAAAAAGGATTCCAACCTTTGCTTCAAGGTTGAAGGAGAAATACCAGTGATGCTCCTATTACATGTCGATGACTTGCTCCTGATAGAAAAGAGGAACTCATTAAATTTACAAGAAGAAGACTTGCTACCGAGTTCGAGATAAAGGACTTGGGGATGATGCACTAGCATGGAGGTGTGGACAAGGGAAGTGTTATCTCTCAATATAATTTTTTTTTTTTGAAGAATTTAATTCACGGAATAAGGAATATGAATGTCTCTAATAGTTTGAAAGCCTCTGTGGATGATAAAAATTTCACTAAGTTGTAGCTTCAGTGGCTTGGGCGAGGACCAAAACATCTCATTAGCCATCAGCAGACTACAGCTTCCATGGTCAGATGAACTCTTCAGCGATCGAAAGAACTAAGGAAAATAGATCAACATGCTAGTTCACTAAGGATCTGGAACGACGAGAGAGAGGACTATGGATCAGAGAAGTTTACAATTGAGTTCCTCCATAGTTTCGACGACACAAAAGACTAAATGTTCAATCAATGAAAAGAAGCATTCCGATAGCATGGACAATAGGATAAACATCAGCAATCAGGAGAGCCAAAGACTACAGAGTGGCGAGCTAGTCCACTGAGCAGCCACAACAGCAGAAGACGGACTGACTAAGGCCTCCGATAAATGACAAAAATCATTCTGATAAGCGACACAATAGGATAAACATTAGTGATCGAGAGAGCTAAATACTACGGATCGGTGAGTCTAGAACTAAACATATCCACAGTGTTGGGGGCATAGAGAACCAAATATCCGATCGATGAATTCTACTGACCTCTGATAGCAATAAAGCAAAATCGTCGATATTCAAGCATATAAATTTTTGAAAAAGAAAAACAACAAAGATAACGTGCATCGGCGAATAGCGAGACTGTCCATTGGTGGCATAGGAGACTAATGCCCTGATCCCTTCGTCAATCAACTTCCGGCAATGATAAATTCAGTTTGTTTCACCTCTAAAACTATGGCATCATTCAGATAAAAGGTTCTGATGCATTAGTTATCACAGCTCTCAATTGTCGATGAGCTAATGATGAAGAGCACCAGTGTTGAGATTTGGAGCACTGATGGGCTAAAGGAAAAATCTTCTGAGCACCAATGAAGAAGCTGTCATGATGCTAGTGATTTAAGGCGATGACATTGCAGTAGTGTTGAGACTTGGGGCACTGACGGACTAGAAGACAAAGCTTACAATCGACAATTGCGGCAACAAGGTAGAAAACTCCAGTGGATTAGAACAAGAAATTTTACTTCAGATTAACTGCTGAAACACTGGTTGTTGGTGGCAATTTCAAACTGAACCAGCAATGCCGATTATCGACAACCACTTTAGCTATTAAAATCTCACATGGTGAACTAGAAATTCATGATAGATAAACAAATAGTTAGCAAGGGTTTGAAGCCCTAATCTGAAAAAACTATCACTTCCAATTATTTTTGTGTAAACAGATCGGATTTTCAGTATCTATGATTTTTGTAGAAGGCTATAAATCCCATGATTGATTTTATAATAAGGGTTCAACTTCAGGGATTTATGAGGAAATAATACTTTCAAGCTTCTCATTTTACTTTTTCATGGTATAAGTTCTTTTGTTGTGATCCGCTCAACCATCATCTCTTTCTTTACTGTGTTTATGCCTGAATGTACATTCAAGTCAATTTCAGATTTATTAAAAAGTTGATAGTTGTCATCCTATTGGTATATTAGTGATATTTGATTTATAAATACCATCCTTAGTAGGATTTAGCCATTTATATGTGTGTGTTATGTGTGTAAGTCTACCAGCCTAGTGAGTTCTCCATCCCTGCACCTTATAATCAAATTTCTGAGCAAATCGCAGCTAAAAGCCTTGTAAACGAGTGAGTCTTATGCATGCCTTGAGAGTGGAAAGGTCACATAGGTTGACTGACTTGACCCATATCTGAAAACCCTAAAAAAATTATAAGTTACCAGGCATCCTCAATCTAAAACCTAGAGGAGTTTCCTAGAGTGATAACAAAGTGGTGCCGTTGTCGAGGACAGGAGATTGAAGCTTAGCTTCCCTAGGAAATGACATAGATCCATGCTTTGATGATAGACGGAGCTTGGAATTTATTGCGGTTTTAATCATCTATCTAGCGACTCCATTGATATAAGGTGGATTCAAGAAGACCAAGTACCAGAGAAAACCCAAAGGGGCCACCAACAACAGCCGTTTTAGATCCAGAAGAAATCTTGAGGAAAGCTAGGGATTTACTAAGACAGACCAGCAGTGCTGCAAAAAATGCTAGATCAGGTATTTCAAGAAATGTTTCTGTTGTTATTTATTCTGCTGAAACTCTTAATTCCTAGAAATTTTTAGATGCATAAGAAAAATCTAGGGCTTGGGCATCTTCAAGCACTACTGCTTGTGAAGATCCAATCCCTGGTGACTCCACTGGGATAAGTATACCACCACCTTCTCAGCAAATATTTTCATCAGTGTTGCCTTCCACATCCTTGTCCATACCCATTTTGAATATGGCTACCCCTCAATTGACCAAGATGGAAAGGATCCTGGTAGCTAGGTATGTACCCCTAATTTTTCCAAATCCTCTTGCAGCCATGCCTACGGGGGATTACCTCAAGTATATGCCTAAGTTTACTAGGGAAGGGGATTTCACTGTTGAATAACATCTAGAGGTTTTTTATACCTATGCTGAAAATATAAATATAGAACACGAAGATGTATGGAATAGAGTTTTTGTGCAAAGTCTAGATGGTTAGGCTAGGAAGTGATTTAAGGAACTGCCTGCTGGGTCAGTGGCAAGCATAGAGGCCCTAGATGACATTTTCCTGAAGCATTAGGGAGAGAGGAGAGAAAACCTCTAATATATCATAGAATTCAGCAACCTGAAAAGAGAAAATGGTGATTCTATCTCCAACTTTACCAAGAGATTCAACAACATGTACAGCAAGATCCCCACTGAGATTAACCACTGGTATCTCACCTATGATAATTTATTTGAATGCCTTTGACTTTGACTTATGCCTACTTCTTAGAGAAAGGATTTATACCTCCTTATCACTCATTTAGGATGCTTTCCTAGAGGTAGAGCCAAACATTTTGGCATCTCAGAAGGTCAAAGGGAAGGTAGACAGGAGAAAGCAGCTAGAAGACTATAGTGAGGCTTCTGCATCAGAGAACAAGATTGAAAAAATGACCAAACTTTTAAATAACCTGACTGCTGAAATGTCTAAATTAAAGGACCAAGGACATCTTCCTATGAGGGGTAAGCGGCCAAGTGACTTTGCTCCTCGAAACCCAAATTTTGTTCCTTATAGAAGAGGAAACCATCCAGTTCAGATTCTTAGAAGGGAGAGAAATCAAGGGGAAGATCAAAGGATAAGAGATCCATTTCAAAATGTCGTATTAGAAGAAGAGCTAGATTTTTATTGAAGAAGAAGGAGCAGCTGAAGACAATATCCACTACATGGAGAATGAGGTGGACTACTCTTTTCTAACATAAGCAGAATATGAAGAAGCCCTGATTGATGAGTAGATCACTGAAGAGGTTGTCTATTAGGATGATCCTCAGGGGGGTTACCAACTGAGGTCTAGGTTGGTTTCTCCCCTCAAGAATAATATTGTACCTGTTAGGCTGGCTGCTGCACTAGCTAGAAAGATTGTTGTTTTACAAAAGAAAGTGGTTCTACCATCCAAAGCATTACATAAACCAACACCTTCAGCCACACCTGGTCAAGTCCAACTCAAACCTACAGCTCATGAGGTAAGGTTTCTAGATAGGCTGCATTATTCTTTTAACCTTGAGTTTGAAATTCAAATGTTGAAAATCCCTTTCCCTTTAATTGAGTTGATGAAGAATGATGCATTTAAAACCTCCATTTTGAATTCCCTTAAGCCCAAGGTGCACAATGACACTGAATTTGTGAACCTACAAGATGACAAGCCTATTGTAACCCTGGGCCCCATGATCGAAGACACAAAGGAATCCTACCCACCATTCTTTATATCCTTGAAAATCCATGATAAAATCCTCTATAACTATCTGCTGGATTCAGGAGCCTCTCATAACCTAATGCCTAAGGCTGTGATGGATGAAATCGGCCTTAGTATTACCAATCCCTACCATGATTTATTCTCCTTTTACTCCAGGAAGGTCAAGTGGTTGGGCCTCATCAACGACCTTGTTGTAAACCTAACTCAGCTACCTACGAAAAGTGTAATGATGGACATCGTAGTGGCATATATTCCTCAAAAATTCAGCCTCTTGCTGTCCCGGTCACGGAGAAAAATATTGGGTGGCACCCTTTAGATGGATCTCATGTATGCCACCATTCCCATGTTTGGAGGGGAGACTAAGAGACCGTACAAGGAAAATTAGCTCCCATACATTATAAGCAAGGAGAGCCACTCAATGAATCACCTGATCTATGCCGTGGACACCGATTTTGGGTCTTGCATTTTGCAAATAGATGATAATCAATAGACATCAGTTCAGCTCATTGAGCCCACCCATCCATAGCCCGAAGAATTCACAACATCCATCTGTACCATGTATTTTGATGGGGCTGGTGCTTAAAGCTCAGCAGGCATGGGGATCGTCTTGGTCTCCCCATCTAAGGAGAACATTCACTTATCTTATAAGCTCTATTTCAAAACCATGAACAACGTAGCAGAATATGAAGCCTTGCTACTAGGATTTAAAGCACCCAAGGAGATGGGGATCATGTGCGTGAAGATTTTTTGGGATGTAGACCTCATCATACAGCAGGTCAACAACACTTTTCAAACGAAAAATATCAGATTGAAGGCCTAAAGGGACGAGGTATGGAAACTCAGAGACTCCTTTATGTGTTATGAACTGTCATATATTCCTAGGGATTTGAATCACCTAGATGATTCCCTGGCTGTCTCTGCAAGTCTGTTTGTTCCTCCTTTACCCCGTAAGCTATGACATTTAGGTCAAGTACAAACCCTCTTTGCCAGACAATGTAAAATTTTGGAGGGTGTTTGAAAATGATGGGGAGCTTATTAAATTCCTTTATTTAGTGGATGAATTCCCTGACATACACATAGACCAGGAAAACCTTAACGTGGAGGAATCCAAGCAGCTCAAGTTAAAAGATAAAGTGACTAAGCACAAGATTGTCCAATTTCCCAGCAACTACATACCCCGAGGTCGAGTACCACTGGACTAACTGTTTGATCACAATGACATCCCTTTCAAGCCCTCTAAAAGGGAGATATATCCTGCTATCCAAGAACAAAACATAGGCAGCAAGAGCCATCCAAAACCAATAATTCTATCCACTGGGATGACTTCTGGACAGAAGTCTGAATTTTGTAGCTTGATAAAAGAGTTTGTTGATGTCTTTGCATAGGAGTATAGTGACCTAAAACCATATGACACCAACATCATCCAGCATAGGATTCCTTTGGAGAAGGACACCATTCCTTTTAAACAGAAGCTGAGACCCATCATCCCTCTTCTATTACCAGTGATTGAGAAAGAGATCCACAAACTCCTCAAATCCAAGATCATAATTCCCCTCAGATATTCCAAGTAGATTGGAAATCTAGTAGTGGTAAGAAAGAAAAATGGAGAAATCAGGTTGTGTGTGGATTTTAGAAACCTAAACAACTGTTCCAAGAAAGACAACTATCCACTTCCCAAGATGGAGCACCTATTGCAGAAAGTCTCAGGGGCTAGAGTTATGTCTTTCCTTGATGGCTTCTCTGGATACAACCAAGTTGTTGTGCACCCAGATGACCAAGAGAATACTGCCTTTACCACCCCCTAGGGCACCTTCATGTATGCTAAAATTCCATTTGGTCTAATTAATGTTGGGGCTACTTTTCAGAGAGCTATTGACCTAGATTTTGTAGGGCTAAAAGATAAATTTGTGCTGATATATTTGGATGAATTAATAGTTTACTCTCATAGCCATCATGACCACTTACAACATTTAAGGAAGGTATTTTTGAAGTGTAGAAGGTATGGAATATCACTGAACTCCAAGAAGTCCCAGTTTGCACTCAGTGAGGGAAAGCTCCTAGGCCACATAGTCTCAACAGAAGATGTAACGATCAATCTGGTAAGAGTGGAGGCAATTCAACAGCTGTCAATACGAAGGTCAAAAAGATACATTCAATCCTTTTTTAGGCAAGATAAACTTTGTCAGGAGATTCATTACAAATTTCTCTGAGCTGGTAAAGCACATAACAACCATGCTTAAAACGAATGCATAAATCAAGTGGACTTACCAGGCAAGAAATTATTTTGAAGACATTAAGAAAGCCATCATGGAGGTCCCAACCCTGATTAGTCCTGACTACACCAAGGGTTTTTACATTTCTCTTTTGCATCTTATGACAGAGTGGTAGATGTACTATTACAAAATAATGATGAAGGTCTTGATCGTCCAATTACTTTCTTCAGTAGAACCTTGAGAGATGATGAGCTAAAGTATGAACCAATTGAGAAGCAGGCTTACACTCTCATAAATTCTTTGAAGAGCTTCAGAATCTACATTCTCCATGAAAATATCATTGCATATGTCCCTTCAGCTACTGTGAAGGATGTTTTGACTCAGGATGACATTGATGGGAAGAGAGCTAAGTGGATTGCCAAACTCATTGAGTTTGATGTAGAGGTGAAACCCACCAAGATGGTAAAGGGATTAGGTCTGGCCAAAATCATGCCCAAAGAAAACTGTGAACTGATTGGAATAAATTTTACATGTGTCAGATTAGAAGAAGTGCAGACTATGGTAGCAACTGAAACAGAAGTAAATCAAGATCATAATAACAGTCTAGTAGTAGTTGAGAACATATCTTCTTGTGAGTGGTACTCAGGTATCATTCAATTTTTGCTTAAATTAGAAGTTCCTCCTGATTTCACTCCTAACCAATCATGAGCTCTTAAGTTGAAATCTGTTAAGTTTTGCATAATTGACAAGCTCCTGTACTGGAGGGATCAATATGGAATTTTGTTAAGGTGTCTAGATAAAGAGGAAGCATAGCAAGTCATGCATCACTTTCATTCCAGTACATGTGGAGGCCACCACTACTGGAAAACCACAACCCACAAGATATTAAAAGTAGGATATTGTTGGCGAGTCCTCTTTGCTGATGTATGCACTTTTGTAAGGGCCTGTGACCAATGTCAAAGGTTTATAGGGAAGCAGCAGCTCAAATCCTTACCCCTTAGGCCTGTTACAATGAATGGGCCTTTCCAGCAATGGGGTCTGGATTTCATAGGTGAAATAAATCCATCTTCCAGTGGACAACATAAATGGATCTTAGTAGCCACTGACTACTTTACCAAATGGATAGAAGCAATGCCCACCAGAAATGCCACTCACCAAGTCATCATGAGATTTTTATATGAGAACATCTTCAGTAGTTTTGGTTTCCCAATAAGATTAGTGACTGATAATGCACCATATTTTAAGGATGGAGCATTAGTTAAAATGTGTGAATCAATGGGTATTCAACTGGTGCACTCCACATCCTATTACGCACAAGGCAATGGCTTGGGTGAGTCATCCAACAAAAGCTTAGTCATAATCATCAGGAAAATGCTAGAGACAAATTAGAAAAGCTGGGATTCAAAGCTTTAGTTTTCTTTATGGGATGATAGGGTGACAGATAAAATATACATAGGGACTTCTCCATTCAAACTAGTTTATGGCATTGAGGCCATCTTTCCTAGACAACTCATCCTTCCAATGGAAAAGTTCTTTCAGGAAGGGGAGGATGAACCAAATGATATGATGAGATGGATGATGGATTTAATGGAGTTACAGCAGATCAAGGAGCAAGTTATAGGAAAATCAGAAGCTCATCAACAGAGGATAAAGGCCATGTTTGACAAAAGAGAAAAGGAAGATAATTTCTAGGTCAGAGACTGGGTCCACAAGTGGGATGCTGTCAGACAGGATAAGGGGAAACATGGAAAATTTGACTCTTTGTGGATTGGTCCTTTTGTTATGGACTAGGTATATGAGAATAACACCTTCAAATTGTAGAATCTGGAAGGTGGAGAAGTATTCGATGGCCCAGTAAATGGGCGGTTCCTAAAACTCTATTTTATTTGAGGCTCTGAGGCCTTATGATTGTAAATTAGTAGATAGTAGGTTGTTTTGATTTTAGAATAAGACTCCATGCCCAATAGAACAATAAAGAATAGTGTTAAGTTACTTAGTTTCTTTTAGGGAAAGGAATTTTGGTCTGGGGTTCTTGGGACCTCACTGGGAGGTTCCCATCCCCAAGTAGGATCCAAATGTTATCTCCCAAGATAATTTATTTTTCGTATGAAGAATTCAATTCATGCAATAAGGAGTATGAATTTCACTAATAGTTTGAAAGCCTCTGTGGTTGATAAAAATTTCACTAAGTTGTAGCTTCGGTGGCTTGGGCGAGGATCAGAACATCTCACTAGCCATTGACAGACTATGGCTTCCACGGTCAGATGAACTCTTCAGCAATCGAAAGAACTAAGGACAACGGATCGATAAGCTAGTTCACTAAGGAGACACAATGGTGGGAGATAGAAGGACTATAGATCGACGAATTTTACAACTGAGTTCCTCTGCAGTGTTGATGGCACAGAAGAATAAAGATCTGATCAATGACAAGAAGCATTCCGATAGCGCAGAAAATAGGATAAACATCAGTGATCGGAAGAGCTAAAGACTATAGATTAGTGAGTTAGTCCACCGAGGAGCCGTAGTGGTAGAATATGGAATGACTAAGGCTTCCAATCAATGACAAAAATCATTTCGATAAGCGCGACAATAGGATAAACATCGGCGATCGAGATAGCTAAATACTACTGATCGACAAGTCTAGAACTAAACATCTCCGCGGTGTCGGGAGCATAGAGAACCAAAGCTTCGATCAATGACTTCTACTGACCTCTGATAGCAATAAAGCAAAATTGCTGATAGTTAAGCATATAAAGTTTTGAAAAAGAAAAACAATAGAGATAACACGCATCGGTGAATAACAAGACTGTCCATTGGCAGCATAGGAGACTAATGCCCCAATCCCTTCGTCAATAAACTTCTAGCAGCAATAAATTCAGTTTATTTCACATCCGAAACTGTGGCTGCATTCAAATAAAAGATTCTGATGCATTAGTTATCACAGCTCCCGATCGCTGATGAGCTAATGATGAAGAGTGCCGGTGTTGATATTTGGAGCGCCGATGGGCTAAAGGAAAAAGCTTTCGAGCATCGATGAAGAAGCCATCGTGATGCTAGTGATTTAAGGTGACAACACTACGAAATCATTGAGACTTAGGGCGTTGACGGACTAGAAGACAAAGCTTCTAATCGACGACTGTGGCGACAAGGTAGAAAACTCCAGTGGATTAAAAAAAGAAATGTTACTTCACATTAATTGCCAAAACACTGGCTGTTGGTGGAAATTTCAAACTGAACTAGCAATGCCAATTATCGGTGACTACTTCTGTCACGTCCCCATCCCTTAGACCGGCGAAGAGGACATGGCGAACACCAAAACAAATGGGAAAACAGCCCCATGAACACGAACAAGGATTAAATGCTGAAATTAAAAACTTAACATAATACATACAAGGGTGCATTCCATCATACAAGATGCACAATCCATCAACATACAGCGGAAGCAAACACACATACACTTCCAGCATCCACATGTTCATCATAATTCATAAAACAATAGATAAAATTGCAGAGATGAAATAGCAATACTTATCTTTGATGAAGGATTCACCCCGCAACCAGCTACATCACTGCAACGTTCCACCCAACCATAGGCCATCATGCTCATCAATCTCTCAGTAACACTCCACCCTTGATCTGGGCATGATTCCTCAAGGAATAAGGGACAATGAAGGCTTACACATAGCCAAGGAGACACAAAGCAAAGCCAATCCAACTCTGTTGGGTTTATCAGGCCATCAAGGAGCTAGGATAGGCTAAATGCCAATCTGGTGGCCTCAACACCAACTTCTCATGCATACCCAGCCTCTAATCCCACTCACAATAGTCCGAAGACCAATCACTGCATACTGCAGCAACACAATCCCTTCACAACCTTGTGAAGAAGGCAAAGACAACCAAGTGACAGTCCCAAACAAAGGAAAAACATAACTAAAGCCCACAAGGAAACTCGGAGTTGTTCTTGGCCCTTGTGTGGCCAAAACAACTCAACATCAACCCAAAACCAGGGTGCAACAATAGCCCAACAAGATGCGGGAAAGACAATAGTCCCAAACATAATCAGTGAGCATGGCTCACAACATGGGAAAACGACCTCAACCAGTCTGTGCGTGAGAGCACTTGTGCCAAACCGCAAAAAACAGAGGAAAACATATGCAAGGGCCACAAATCAGTAAGGAAAATTACACACCGTCCTTGACCATGAAAATGGCCCTCCACAGTAAAAATAAATCATGGGTGACAGTGACCAAATAGCTCCCATCTTGATGCGTGAGTCACAATAGTGCAAAGCCCACAATCAGTCGGTGGGGAAAACATATAGCCACACCATCCGCATGCGCATCCCTTTGTGAGCGTGAACAACTCCCCTATGCACGCGGATGAACATGATTCCCCTCAGCGTGAGGAAGATGAACAGACTTCAGCTCCTATGTGAGCATGAACTGACCAGGGAAGGAGTGGAGTGAATGGAAGGTCGTGGAATAATGTTTCTTCTGCCCCACGTGAGAGAAGAGGAAGTCTGCTGGTGGAGTGGGTACATGGGCAAGGATGGACAGTCCTGCCACAACCATCACCACTCAACATTAACTGCCCCAACTACCTCAATAAAAACAATAAAGAGGTTGAAAAGGGTGAGACAAGGGAAGATGGAAAATTAAACAAGGTGGCAACACATGGGTTTTTCCCCCATAGACCAAGGTTAACATCCCCCACCCCTTATCCTTTGGAATCATTCCCTTTTCATTTCAACATTGCACTGTCATAGCTGGTTGTGGTTTATTTTTAATTTATGTGCGTGTTTACATGATGCCCAACCATATGGTGTGGGATAGCACGACTTACCATCAGCAACTACCCCTATTGCCGAAACATTCACAACCAAATCGATGGTGGGGATTTTTTCCTTTAGCTCCTCACCATGATTAATTACATTATATATACATCATGCAAATAGGGTCAAAACCAGGGTGTTACATTCCCCTCCCCCTTGGAATAACACCATCCTCGGTGTTCCATTACATATATACAATACATATACAATTGCATATCAAAATTTCAAAATTTTGCAGATCTGTCCCACGTTCAATCATCTACTTTGAACGTTCATGACCAAGCCCCTCGGCTTCCACGAACTTCTCCTACTGGTTCTTAGCTTCCAGCTTATCCCAAAGTCTAGGAACTTTGCGGCTATTTCCCTCATCATGTTCCCTCATTGGGCAGTCCCGGCGTAAATGATGTCCTCCGCATTCCCAACATTTCACTGGTTGCTTCATCTTTACCTGCTTAATTTCCTTTGAGTCTTCATGCCTAGACCATTTCCCAACGGGTCACTTGGACGAATGTCCCATCGCTGATCCACCCTCCTTTCCTTTGTCGATTGCTCCCAGAAGGCTTTTCACCTCCCTTTGCGAACCAATAGAATCTTGCAAAATCTGGTGGTTCATTTCACTCTGCCTTTTCTGTATCTTGAGCATCTCCCCAATATTCTCTTGGGTCTTGGAAATCACTTGAAGGAGACTTCCAGCTAATTCCAACAACTTTTGATCTGCTGCCATGATCAATGTGCACCACTTGGTTTCACTTTTCTCACCTGTGAAATGCGCCATTGAAATTCTGTTAGACCAAGCATAATATAGACATTAAAATCAGTCAGTTAATTACCCAATTGGCATGACACTCCAAGTCTCATCAAGGAGACTTTCATATTTTTCATGCCTTCCCAATAGGCACACTAGCTCATTCATGTCCATTCTTGGGTAGGGAATTAACTATTCTAGCATTCACAAT
>LPNX010463750.1:267625-291682 GCA_001517045.1 Pseudotsuga menziesii | reverse complement strand
TCGGTCTATTCCAGACCTCTAAACCATGGGGTCTCTTCACATGGTTTATCTTGGCTGCTAGGAACCTCATGGTCTCACTAACACCTTTTTCATTGCCGCTCATTTTGAGCTTTCCAGGACAGTCACATGTCCACATGCAACTTTAGGATGCTCTCATAGTCCTCGCTTCTCATGATACCTATATCCAAACATTGAATAGATTCACATGTTTAGTTTATTCTCATCGGTTTTATATCTAAAACAAGAGCTTAAAACATCATAACCAAATCATATACACATGTATATTCATAAGCAAAATAATCCAATACTTATCTGTATTGTGTGTTTCCTCATTTGTCCACAGGATCCTGCTTCGCTTTGCAAGCCTTGGGATCGCTTATGGACTTAGATGTTAGGTCAGCACGCAGGCTACTCCACAACATCCTTTTATATATATCAGGCACAGTCAAGCCAACTTACAGTTGGGTATATCAGACCGTCCATCCAAGCCAATGTACAATTGGGTTTATCAGGCTGCTGCCAATCGAGCCAATACATTGCTAGGTTTATCAGGCTACTCATCCAAGCCAGCTAACAGTTGGGTCTATCATACTACCAACAAATAACCTGCACTTATATCAACAACCAATCAACCAAGCCAACGCAGTTGGGTTTATCAGGCCATCAACAATAACACATACACTTATACCAACAATAACCCTTACTCCACAACCCCTCACAACAACCATTTACCTTTTACCTTTTTCCTGCCAACACAAGAAATATAAGAAACTCATCAGTGTTATTGCTCTAAAACGGCAGTCATATTTCATATCATTCACTATCAAGTATTGAGACACCAGGAGTGCGTCCACTCCCTAGAGTGTAATCAATATTGAAAACCTTTTCATGACTCAACATCGGAAAAGTGTGCACTCTTCTCCGATGTGTGCCATGTAGGCCCTATTCATACTCAAGCAATCGGTCATCATGGAACTAAATCAAAACATGTTCTGCATATGGAATTTTTAACATTTAAGCATGCATATTCTTAGCAAGGGTCACAGAACACTTATCCATTTGTCGTCCCAGTATGCCTTTGTTAAGGAGGAATGGAGGATCCTTTCCTGAGTTAACAGTCCCTCAGTTTGCCATCCCAACTCCTTTTTCTTTTCACATTCACACATGTCTTTCCGACATAACCCATACCATCTCACTCATGTTATTACCAAACATGCAGTGCAGATGAGACATTTCCAAAATGTCCAATGGCGTTTCACCCGAAACCCATTTCTAAGGGAAAACCTTCCCATGAAGTTTGGCTTCTGCAGGCCATCACACATGGTCTTCTTGCAGTGTGTATCCCTGACACATTCATCAAATAGCCAAACAGTCAATCATTACCTGATAATACAATCCAAATTGATTGTTTCATAACCAAACAATGACATTAGTAATCAAATTCATTAGGAATTGCAATTCTATCTACTATAGAAATTGACTTGCTCAATTGTGGGTTTCTTATAAGCAGCACTACTACGCCCATTATAATTTCATGCTTACTATCATAACATGAATACCCACTTACCATGCGTCCACCTGACACAATCTTATACAAGCCAACAATGATTAGTAGTCGTCAACAATTCTTAAATCCAAAATCCACAATTCAAATTTAACAACCCATACCAACTACTTTTACAACTATGAGACTCTTCTCATAAGGTTTGGCTCTTTTACATGGTAGATTTTGGCATTGGTCAGGGTCTTACCTCTCACTGCCATTCTCGAAATAATATACCTGAAACTTGAGCTTCAATCATCCAACACAAGCTTATGCAAGCCAATAGTGACTAGTAGTTGTCAGCAATTCTTAAATCCGAAATTCACAATTCGAATTTTAACAACCTATGATGCATACCATATGGTATATTCTAGCATTGGTCAGGGTCTTACCTCTCACTGCCATGCTTGAAATAATCTACCTAAAACATGAGATTCAATCAACCAAACACTTGGTAAGTCTAGATGCATATAACTTTTTCATTGCCACAACCATCACTGAAGCATTTTCAGAATTTATAAAATTCAAATACTTCCAACTGTTAGTCACATCAATATTATCAAAGCTCATTTATTTCATGCAATCCTTATCATATTAAAATTTGAAAGGTATAGTCACATCATTCATGCAATTAAATAGAATGTTTAGATACTCCTTACTTCACAAGTGTATCATTCATACCACGTTGCTCTTCCATAGAGCATTTATGGCAGCCAATTGATCGTGACTATCCTGCATTCATAACAACCTTTGAAATGGCTCCTGAATTGTCATCACTTCATCATTTCAGTCATTAGTTATTCATAATATCACATGCACTCATATCAATGCATTCATGCAATACATCACAATAGTTGCACCTCTACCTACTTTCCTCGGGATACTAAGCTCAGCTAATATGTACAGGCATGATACCTTTCTATATTCAAACATCCACATGGTATGAGGTCTCTTACCTTTACCACTCCATGGAATTTTTCATAAGAAAACTCTTACCTACATGGGTCATACTTACACCCTTGACATGACCAATTTGGTTGGTCGTTTGTAGGAGATTGCAGAATTTGCTCACCAACTTTTGTTATGGACTTGTTGCCTTATCCCTTTCTCCATAGGGTCGTTGGTCACATTCATCAGCATCAACAACATATTCAAATAGGTCCATGTCATCGTTGGTTTTTCCACTAATTCCAACATCAAAGCAATGATTATCATTAGTGGTTCATACAAAACATATCCTCATACATTTCAAGCACAAAACTTAGGAAATGTAGTTATAATCAGCAAGATAGGGTCTAATGAAAACTTCCCTTTTAAATTCCTCATCTTTACATGGAATTCCTCTTCCACACTGCAGCTGGTTGAATTCATAGTCCTTGCTACCTCTGGGCATGCAACTTCCCATATTGTTCATTTGATAGCAGCAGCCGTCATTAGCACTTTGCTACTCCATGCTCAGATTTTGGTGACTTACCCTTGTTCCCTACTGGATAAGATTTCCACCGCCTATCCACATGCTTCATTCCGACCTCGGGTGTGAAAACCACACCACTTCTAAGAATTAATACTTTCACCAAATCTTTGCATTTTTACACACCACTGCCAACTTCAGCCACCTATAAATCCACTGAAAATAGCTGAAAATCCCACTGGAAAATAGTCGAAATCTGCTGGAAAATCCCATTTGAAAAACTCAAATTTCTCCTCTGCAGAATCAGCTCTCACTTTGACTATCTGTCCAATGTTTCAGCTGTCAGAATAGCTAACTTATTCTGCCGTTTCAGATCCCCAAACTACTAGCTTCTCCGCTGTTCATCGGAAATCAGAACAACTAGGCTCTATCATATCGACAATCGGATCCTCTAAAGTTTTCCGAGGTGTCGGCGGTCCGATCTTCTAGAGTTTTTCGATCTTCTTCTATACTTAGAAAATTTTCAATTTTTTTCTTCTTCTTCTTGTCGCCACATCGGACGCTCAAGCAACTATCCTCTTCCGACATTTCGATGATTTTTGGAAGATCTCTGCCGAACTGTGGTTCCGACTTCCACTAATTTCCTCTGAAACTTCCTTCTTTTCTTCTTCCGTTGCATCGACAACTTTATCTTCTATTTTCTTCCGATTCATCGGAAACTTAAACGTCTAAACTTTTCCGACGGTCTCCATACTTAGACGATTTTCGAGACTTCGTATTTCCTCTTTCTTTCGTCAAGGGCATTGGAAGTCCAAACCATTAGCTGAGCCAACGTATCGGTTGCTCAAAAAGCTAAAATCTTCCGATGACCACAACACTTAGAAAAGTTTCAAATTTTTCCCTGAAATTTTTCCCTCTTCGCCGCTTGATCGGCTTCATCTTTTCTTTCAGTCGGCGACCTAGTTCCTTCCGCAGCCGCAACTACGGAACGCGATCTTTTTTCTCCTTTTGATCAGTAGCACAACCTGATATGCATCGACATACTTTTCACATCGGAAGTCTAGTGCCTTTGGCTTCTGCAATGGTGGCACACCAAACACTAAATCCTCAAATCGGCGGCTGTTTACTTAGAAAAATTTTAACTTTCCAGCATCGGTGGTCTTTCCACATCGGAAGACTAGTGCCTTTGTCTTTCGCAATGACAGATACATGAAGAACTTCCTTCTTCCAATAGCTGACGATTTCTGCCTTTGAATAATTTTAAACTTCTTTTCCTTACGGCGCCGGCTGTCGCTTCTCATCAGAAGGCTTAGTTCTTTTGGATGCTGCAACGGTGGGTGCACGAGCACTTTCTCCCTCCGATTGACCGATGATTTTCTAACTTAAAATTTCTTCATGGTGTCAACGGTCGGAGAACTTACCCATCAGATTCTTAACTATTTAGTCATCCGCAATGGCGGCACTCGTTCAACCTTTTTCCGCTGACAACTTCAACACTTAGACAAAAATTTTGTCTTTCTTCTTTCCGCAGAATATAACCCTATCAGCGGTTGGAACCATTATGCACTATTGCATTGGTGTTTTAGTCCCTTCTGTAGCCGCAACAGCGAAATACCAACACTAAACCCTCCCGCTACATCGGAATTCCCTTCCACTTAGTGTCCCAATGATCTGACCGTTCCAACACTTAGGCAAATTTCCACGATTTTCCTCCAAACTGCTCTCCATCGGGCAAGCCTTTGTCTAACTCTTCCTCTATGGAGGGAGTCAATTTCACTAAGTCTTCTGACTGTTCGGACACTTAGACAAATTTTCAACAAAAAATATTTTCCCCCTGCTGCGCCTCGTCGGATGGCCTTCTGACTACACCTTCTGACGTTTCGGAGGAGCTTCCCACTAGCTCTTCCGACTGTTCAACACTTAGGCAAAATTTTGGAGGTTTTTTGCTGTCATCAAATTCTGATATTTACTAGACAGAAGGCAATTCTACTTCTATCACTACACCTTGGTGGTCCATTCAGGCCCATGCTGCAACATGAGCTCTAATACCACTCTGTCACGTCCCCATCCCTTAGACCGGCGAAGAGGATGCGACGAACACCAAAAAAAACAGGCAAACAGCCCCATGAACACGAACAAGGATTAAATGCTGAAATTAAAAACATAACATAATGCATACAAGGGTGCATTCCATCATACAAGATGCACAATCCATCAACATATAGCGGAAGCAAACACACATACACTTCCAGCATCCACATGTTCATCATAATTCATAAAACAATAGATAAAATTGCAGAGATGAAATAGCAATACTTATCTTTGATGAAGGATTCACCCCACAACCAGCTACGTCGCTACAACGTTCCACCCAACCATAGGCCAGCATGCTCATCAATCTATCAGCAACACTGCCACCCCTGAGCTGGGCATGATTCCTCAAGGAATAAGCGACAATGCAGGCTTACACATAGCCAAGGAGACACAAAGCATAGCCAAGCCAACTATGTTGGGTTTATCAGGCCATCAAGGAGCTAGGATAGGCTAAATTCCAATCTAGTGGCCTCAACACCAACTTCTCATGCATACCCAGCCTCTAATCCCACTCACAGCAATCCGAAGACCAACCACTGCATATCTCAGCAACACAATCCATTCACAGCCCTATGAAGAAGGCAAAGACAACCAGGTGACAGTCCCAAACAAAGGCAAAACACAGTTCAAGCCCACAAGGAAACTCAGAGTTGTTCTTGGCCCTCGTGTGGCCAAAACAACTCAACAACAACCCAAAACTAGGGTGCAACAATATCCCAACAAGACACAGGAAAGACAACAGTCCCAAACATAATCAGTGAGCACGGCTCACAACGTGGGAAAATTACCTCAACCAGTCTGTGTGTGAGAGCACTTGTGCACAGGCCACAAATAAGTCAGGAAACTTACACACCGTCCTTGAGCGTGAAAATGGCCCTCCACAGTAAAAAGAAATCGTGGGTGACAGTGACCAAATAGCTCCCATCTTGCTGCGTGAGTCACAACAGCGCAGAGCCCACAATCAGTTGGTGGGGAAAACATACAGCCACACCATCCGCCTGCGCGTCCCTTTGTGAGCATGAACAGCTCCCCTATGCATGTGGATGAACAGGATTCCCCTCGGCGTGAGGAATATGAACAGACTTCAGGTCCTGCGTGAGCATGAACCGACCAGGGAAGGAGTGGAGTAAATGGAAGGTCGTGAAAGAATGTTTCTTCTGCCCCATGTGAGAGAAGAGGAAGTCCGCTGGTGGAGTGGGTACGTGGGCAAGGATGGACAGTCTTACAACAACCACCACCACTCAGCATTAACTGCCCCAAATACTGCAACAGAAACAATAAAGAGGTTGGCAAGGGTGAGACAAGGGAAGATGGTAAATTAAACAAGGTGGAAACACATGGGTTTTTCCCCCATAGACCAAGGTTGACATCCCCCACCCCTTATCCTTTGGAATCATGCCCTTTTCATTTCAACGTTGCACTGTTGTAGCTGGTTGTGGTTTATTTTTAATTTATGTGCATGTTTACATGATGCCCAACCATACGGTGCTGGATAGCACGACTTACCATCGGCAACTACCCCTATTGCCGAAACATTCACAACCAAATCGATGGTGGGGATTTTTTCCTTTATCTCCTCACCACGATTAATTACATTATATTTACATCATGCAAACGAGGTCAAAACCGGGGTGTTACAACTTCAGCTATTAAAAGCTCATGTAGTGAACTAGATCTTCACAGTAGATAAATAAATAGTTAGCAAGGGTTTGAAGCACTAATCTCAAAAAACTATCACTTTCAATTATTTTTGTGTAAACAGATCGGATTTTTCGGATCTGTGATTTTTGTAGAAGGCTATAAAGCCCGTGATGGATTTTATAATAAGGGTTCAACTTTGGGGATTTATGAGACAATAATACTTTCAAGCTTCTCATTTTACTTGTTCATGGTATAAGCTCTTTTGTTGTGATCTGTTCGGCCATCATCTCTTTCTTTACTGTGTTTATGCCTGAATGTGCATTCAGGTCAATTTTAGATTTATTAAAAAGCTGGTAGCTATCATCCTATTGGTCTATTAGTGATATTTGATTTATAAATACCATCCTCAGTAGGGTTTAGCCATTTATATGCATGTGTTATCTGTGTAAGTCTGCCAGCCTGGTGAGTTCTCCATCCATACACCTTATAATCAAATTTCTGAGCAAATCGCAACTAAAAGCCTTGTAAATGAGTGAGTCTTATGAATTCCTTGAGAGTGGAAAGGTTACATAGGTCAACTAACTTGACCCATATCTGAAAACCCTAAACAACATTGTAATTTACCAGGCATCCTCGAGCTACAATGTAGAGGAGTTTCCTGGAGTGATAACATGAAGTATGCAGTAGAGATCTTGAAGAGGTTCAGGATGATAGACTACAAGGCCATGACCACACTTATGGCATCGACCCTGAAGCTATTGAGTGATGCTTCATCAGAAGCGGTTGATGCCATGATGTATTGTCAGATGATTGGTTCCTTGATGTACCTAACGAATATGAGACCAGATATTTGCTTTGTTGTGAACACATTGAGACATGTTCACCTGATGTTTGCAAAGCATGTTGTGAGCTACTTGAAGGGTACAGTTGAGTATGGGCTCTAGTATGAGGCAAATCAGAAGCTTAACCTGGAGGGTTATGTGGATTCGTATTGGGAAGGTAGTTCCATTGATAGCAAGAGCACTTCGAGGTGCTACTTCAGTATGGGATCAAGTGTGATCTCTTCATTTGACAGGATGGAGTCCTGCATGGCACTGAGTACAGCTGAGGCAAAATATGTTGCCACTTGCTATTTGGGAGAGACTATAAGTGAAGCTCTAGTATGTGATCCAGATCGAGATCTCTCGAAAGAGGGAGTTTTAGCTTAGTCGGTGAGACAGGTTGTCTGAGCATAAACCCTGGTGAAGCTCGTAGGTTGCTAAGATGTAAATAGACCTGTAGGTTGTCCTTGGATGTAATCAGTCCTGGAAAAGCTCATAGGTCATCCTTGGATGTAATCAGCCCTGATGTGATTCTATGCTAGAAATGGCCAAAGTGAAGTTTGAGTACTTCATGGAGAATCTTGGTGTTCTCCATATCGAGGTTCCCTCCAAGGGGAAATGATGAGACCTGGAGCCATTCTGACATGGTGAGAGGATTAGGTTCCTTCCATGGTAAGATGTAAGGGCTGATCCATTCTATCATGGTGATAGGATTGGTTCCTTCCATGTCAGATATGAGTGTTGGCCATTCTTATGTGACTGTAGGATTGGTTCCTACATGATCAGATATAAGGGCTATTTCCATTCTTTGGATGGAGGTACCTGGTCAGTTACCAGGAAAACACAGTCTAGGACTGAGGGCCATTTTGATGTGACTGTGAGATGTGTTGTCACATGATTATATATGAGTGCATGGCCATCTGTGATTGAGGGATGTGTTCCCACTTGATCAGAAATAAGGGTTTTTGCCATTCTATCATGGTGAGAGGATTGGTTCCTTCCATGTCAGATGTGAGTGCTGGCCATTCTAACTTAGGGTCAGATATAAGGAATACTGCCATTCTCTGAATGGAGGCACATGGTTAGTTACCAGGAACCCTCAGTCTAGGACTAAGTGCATTTCTGATGACTCAAGGTTAGATATAAGTGTTGTTCCTTTACACAAATGATAGTATTTGTGTACCTTCATGCTGGTGGATGTGAGTGTTGTTCCTTTCTGACGAGTCAAGGTTAGATGTGAGTGTTGTTCCTTTCTGATGAGTCAAGGTCAGATGTGAGTGTTGTGCCTTTTTGGCGAGTCAAGGTCAGATGTGAGTGCTGAGCATTTTCATAGATGATAGTAGTTGAGTACTGTCATGCTGGTGAATGTAAGGGATATTCCTTTCTGACATGATGTTGGATGTGTTCCTCTCATGGTCAAATGTGAGTGCTAGACATTCTGACTTAGGGTCAGTTATAAGGGCTAAAGAATACCTACAAGGAGGATAGGCCTAAAACCAGCATGAAAAAGGGTTGGCTCTGTAGAACTTCTTGTGACAAGAAGAATCATGAGATAGCGCCAGTGATGTTAACCCAGTAATGATCTAGATCCAGTGATGATGATCTAGATGATACAAAGAATAAGACTTGTGCTAATAAATTGTGTCGAGAGAATACATTCCTAGTTAAGAGGGAGTGTTGATGTAATTGTAACTTCAGAATGTATTCAATTGTATATCTTATGTATTGTACCTTGATGTTTATTCCAGGAAGTATCTGTAATGTAATTGATTCATGTCATGCCCCGATGTTCCCATTGGGAGGTTCTATAATGTCAAGTCATTGTGGGTAACCCTCCTATTGGTCAATGGTTAAAGTCACCACAGTTGAGGGGCCCTAGGGTTATTAGACTACCCTAGAGAAGTCGACCCTAGGTGAATCATTGTAAGTTGGGGAAATAGTCCCCACCATTGTGTTAAGGATAACCCTCCTTGTTGGCCGGAGGAGGAAAAGTCCCCACAAGTTGTGGGGCACTAGGGTTATTAGACACTCCTAGAGATGTCGTCTCTAGTAAGTAATTGTTAAGTGAGGCCAACATGCTGGAGTGGGTTTCAAGTGAACAAAAGAATATAAATAGAGAGTGAGCCTCTCTATTTATTACATACACACTCACTCATTGGGGTGCATGAGTGAGAGGAGGAGTTGCTGGGACAAGAGAGAGACTGCTACTGTTAGGAGATCATCTTTATGTTTTCAGATTTTACTTTTGGTGTTGATTCTATCTCTGAGGAAGTTGTGGGGTTTTCTCCTTTATGGTTTCCTCAAGGAAAATTATTTGTGTCTCTTGTCTCTTTTGTTTTTATTGTTGTGCATGATATTCTCTCAGTTAAAGATCCTAAGATCATAATGATAGCTTCAATGATAAAAATCTAACAAGAACTTGAAGAAACAGAAGCACCCAGAATTCATGATACAACCATGAAAAAAGAAATTCAAGAAGAGGATCGAGAATTAGAAGACCCTCAAGAACCCATGGATCCACCTCAAGAGAAGAATCCTCACAAGAAGAAACGTGCTTGGGTATGAGAAATGTTCCAAGGTGCAGAAATAAATGGAGCTTTAGAAGAAACACACAGAGGAAGAAAGAGGACTAGGTCATGCTCCAGTTATGTAGCCCTCCTATGTGACATTATTGACAATGAACCTTCCAACTATGAAGAAGCAACAGAAAGAAAAGAATGGAGGGATGCTATGATCAAAGAATATCAATCAATCATGAAGAAAGATGTTTGGGATGTTGTCCCAAGACCAAGAGGGAACTCTATTGTAACTTCTAAATGGATGTACAAGATAAAGCATGCCGCAAATGGGAGCATAGAGAAACATAAAGCAATATTTGTGGCTTGTGGCTTCTCCCAAAAAGAAGGAATAGACTACGAAGAAACTTTTGCCCCTGTATCCAGATAAACTTCCATCAGATCAGTACTTACTTTGGCTGCAATAATGAAGTGGAAGATACACCAGATGGATGTCAAGACTACCTTCTTGAATGGTGTAGTGGAAGAGGAAGTGTATGATGAGCAGCCACTTGGTTTTAAGACACATGACAGGGAGTCTCATGTGTGTATATTGAAGAAATCCATGTACAATTTGAAACAGGCACACAGTACATGGTACAAAAAAATTGATGGCTTTCTATCTATTTTGGGATTTACCAAAAGTAAAGAAAATTCCAACCTTTACTACAAGGTTGAAGAAGGCAACCCATTTATACTCCTAGTATATGTAGATGATATGCTTGTAATAGGTATGAATGGGTTCATCACTGATACTAAGAGGAAGCTTGCTGCCAAGTTTGAAATGAAAGACTTGGGTATGATGCACTATTTTCTAGGCATGGAGCTGTGGAAGAATGCAGATGGAATCTTCCTTGGACAAGGGAAGTATGCAGTAGAGATTTTGAAGAAGTTCAGGATGATGGATTACAAGGCTATGACCACACCTATGGAATCGAACCTGAAGCTATTGAGTGATGTTTCATCAGAAGTGGTTGATGGTACAATGTAGTGTCAGATGATTGGGTCCTTGATGTACTTGACAAATACGAAACCAAATATTTGATTTGTTGTGAACACCTTGAGCCAGTTCCTGATAGATCTGAGACATGTTCACTTGATTGCTGTAAAGCATATTTTGAGGTACCTGAAAGGTACAGTTGATTATGGGCTCAAGTATGAGGCGAATTAGAAGATTAACCTTGAGGGTTATGTTGATTCAGATTGGGCAGGTAGTTCAATCGATAGGAAGATCACTTTAGGATGCTACTTCAGTATGGGATAAGGTGTGATCTCTTGGTTTAGTAGGAAGTAGTCCTGTGTGGCACTGAGTACAATTGATGCAGAGTATGTCACAGCTTGTTCACCTAGTTGCAAGGCACTGTGGCTGAGAAAGCTACTGTCTGATTTATTTGATCTCCAGTTGGATGCTACTTGTATATGTTGCGACAACCAAAGTTTTGTGAAGTTTTCTGAGAACCCGGTGTTCCATGACAAGTTGAAGCATATCGAGATCAAATATCACTATATCAGGGATATGATACAGAGAGTAGCAGTGAAGCTCCAGTATGTTGTGATGGATGAACAGATAGTTGATGTATTGATGAATCCATTAGCCAGAGTGAAGTTTGAGTACTTCAGGGAGAAGCTTGGTGTTCTTTAGATCGAGGTTCCCTCCAAGGGTAAATGATGAGTCCATGAGCCATTCTAACATGGTGAGAGGATTAGGTTCCTTCCATGGTAAGATGTAAGGGCTGAGCCATTCTATTATGGTGAGAGGATTGGTTCCTTCCATGTTAGATGTGAGTGCTGAGCCATTTTGATGTGACTGTAGGATTGGTTCCTACATGATCAAATATAAGTGTTGAATGCCATTCTTGTAATGGAGGCACCTGGTCAGTTACAAGGAATACTCAGCTTGGTGTTGAGATGCCATTCTTTGGGAGAATGGAGGCACCTGGTAAGTTACCGAGAATCCTCAGTATGGAACTGAGAGCCATTATGATGTGATGTGTTTACACATGGTCAGATGTAAGTGCAGAGACCTTCCGATGTGGTGTGTTCTCACATGGTCGGATGTAAGTGCAAAGCCATTCTTATGCGGTGTGTTCTCACATGGTCGGATGTAAGTGCAGATCCCTTATGATGCGGTGTGTTCTCACATGATCAGATGTAAGTGTAGAGCCATTCCAATGCGGTGTGTTCTCACATGGTCGGATGTAAGTGCTAAGCCATTCTTGTGCAATGTGTTTACACATGGTCAGATGTGAGTGCTGGGCCTTTCTAACAAGATGAGGTCAGATGTGAGTGCTCGGCATGCCTTTCTAACAAGATGAGGTCAGATGTAAGAGCTGGGCGGGCCATTCTAACTTAGGGTCAGATATAAGTGCTAAAGAATACCTACATGGAGGCTAGGCCTACAACCATCATGAAAAAGGGTTGGATCTGTAGAAATTCCTATGATGAGAAGAATCAAGAGATAGCACCATTTTGAGATAGAACTTATGATGATGATCTAGAATTGATTATGATCCAAATCAAGTGATGATCCAGACTTGATGATGATCCAAATCAAGTGATGATCTAGACTTTATGATGATACCGTGATGATGATCCAGTAGTGATGATCCAGATTCTATGATGAAGAAGACTTGAAGATGAAGATGACTTAGACAACTTGAAGATGAAGATAATGAGATGATCTAGTTGATACAGAGAAGAAGACTAGTGCTGAAAAATTGTGTCGAGAGAATACCTTCATAGTTAAGAGGGAGTGTTGATGTATTTGTAACTTTGGAATGTATTCACTTGTATATTTCATGTATTGTACCCCGATGTTTGTTCCGGGAAGTATCTGTAATGTAATTGGGTCATGTCATGCCCCAATGTTTCCCTTGGGAGGTTCTATAATGTAAACAAGTCATGTCAAGTCATTGTTGGTAACCCTCCTATTGTTCAAGGGTTAAAGTCCCCACAATTGTGGGGCTCGAGGATTATTAGACTCTCCTAGAGAATTCGGCCCTAATGAGTTATTGTCAAGTCAGGAATCAGTATAAATAGAGAGTGGGCCTCTCTATTTAAGATACACTCACTCACACTCAATTGTAGCACATAGCTAAGGGAGAAGAAGTTGCTAGGACTAGAAAGAAAGAGACTACTACTGTCGGGAGATCATCTTACTATTTTTGGAGTTTTGCTTTTGGTGTTGATTATATCTCTGAGGAAGTTGAGGGGTTTTCTCCTTTATGCTTTCCCCGAGGAAAAACATTGTGTTTATTGTCTCTTGTGTTTGATTGTTGTGCTTATTATTCTCTTCGTTAAAGATCCTAATATAATGCTAGCTTAAATGATAAAAATCTAACTCAATTACTCACAACTAACTCAATGTTAACTATTACATGTGGAAAAGGATCTAGATTCCTTATCCATTTTATTCATCTCTTACAAAATAAAGTAAATTACAAATGTACGAGATGTTAGGTCTCTTAAGAGTTCCCTTGGCCTGGTGAAGTCATGAATGACTTCACCCTCTTGAGCCTATGCTCCTGCATCAATATATATGTAGTACATTGAATACAAAAACCAACTAAGACTATTTGGCACAGCTCATTAGTATTTTAGACAACTGTTTTTATGAAATCCCTTAACCAAATTACATAAGAAAATAAGCCAAAAAAATCAGCAGGATCTGATGGGGGTCATTACAGTTTACTATTCAAATCACATCCCCCTTGTATAAAAGGTAAACCCTCTCACTTCCTTTAGATAAATCTTGTTCGTTGGTCATTGTATCATCATGTTGAGTGGAGAAGAGAAATATGTGAATGGGAAGATGAACCATGCACCACTCTCATTTTTGTACTCAGTGGTTACTTGTGTTTTTCCATGAGGCCTCAACAAGGAGTAGGTTCCATTATTTTTGACCTCTGTGAGCTTTGATCCCAGCTTGGTATCCAATACATGGGTGCGAGGCAGCAACTCAGGGGTTTCATTAGTTGCATAACTAGTCCAATAAAGGGTAGTGACTCATGCACTAGACCTCACACAAACTGCCATCCATACTAATAGATCATAGCCTTCGTCAAGTAGTACATAATTAGTCTACCAACAAATTTACACACCCTCACAACATCCTTGGTAACCCATAGTTGGTCATGGTACCTTCATACACAAGCTTGGGACCCTTAATAGTTCTCAAGGCAATTTTAGCCAGCCACGAAAGTCCTAGCTAGCTTAAGACATGTCACAACAGCCCTTAGTAGGCTCAATATAGGTCATGGTTTTCTCTAGAAATCATTAGCAGAATTTACACATATGAAAATGATGCAAACAGGAAACACAAATTGGATATGAACACTATGATGAATCTCAGAAACTCAAAAAAACACTTTTCATTAACACTTCCAAGAAAGTTTATAGAGCTACAATCCAAGCATGGAGACTTCAAAAATGAAATTCAAACCCTTCCTCCTCCATAGAGGTTACATTTATAGTGCAATTTACCCTCGATACGTATCTCGAAATAGGGCATCAAAATTAGTTACATTATGGGAATCAAACTTGAAAGTACGTCCTAAATCCTAACAAAATATGACATGGAAGATGCCCTGTGACCACAAAATTTTTTGGGAAGGAACGTTGTGCTACATGTGACCAATGAAAAAGGGAAATCTCGACATGTGGGGATTTCTAGATCGCTTGATGAAAACTACAAATCTGAGCATATTTTTAACAGACTACGGTTGACTCAGCTACTGGTAGGACTTCAGGACTGATGATTGCTCACTCGATGTATATATTTCCACTATTGATCTATAGGGGTGGCCTTCTCAAATAAGTCCTTTAAGATAACATCCATGTCAGTCAGGGGGCCATGACCAATAGCATGGATATCTGATTTGATAGTCTTAAATTGAACCAGCAGCTCAGAGCCCTCGCTAATTTTATCAATGATTACCTCTCCCTTTGGCCCACCATTCATACCCTCAAATTTTTCATGGTTTAGTATTTCCTGGTTCAGTAGTTTGACATATTTTCTCTGAGGGATTAGCTTCCCTTATGGACCCCAAAACTCAAGAAACCCTTTCTGAAACAGGGGATGGAATAATTTGTTGAACTTTTCTACCCCTTGCTGAATAATCTCAATCCTAGTAAGTGCATTCTGCAACATGTTGTGCTTTACAGTCATCCTCCTTGCTACCACCATAACTAATATCCTGTCAGTAATCCCCAGGGAAATTAGTTCTTCCCTAGAGGCCGAGTTTAGAACAACAATCACCTTCTGGGCCTCCTCCCTAGGAGTTTGTCCTAGACTTTCCTGTAGGGATTTACATCTTCTACTTTCGACCATAGCATCCTATATATGCTCATCCAGCATGACCAAATTATTTTCTAATGAGGGAATCTCCTTTATCACTGCATTGCAGAGAAAATATTTATCCCCTTGTAGGGGGATTCAACCTATGACCCTTTCTTCAAACCTAGTTACCTTCTATTTGAGAGTCTTGATATCTTCAGCAGAGTCTTCACTTTCCTTAGCACTGATCCTATCCTTGAGCTCTTGATTGGCCTCCTTCAATTGAGTGATTTTCAGGTCCTTCAGGGACATTTTAGACATATATTTGATCACCAGAGAAGTGGGTAATCTGTCCTCAGGGGTGTTATAGTCATTTAATTAATCAATTTTGTTCTGCATATTTTGCTTCTCTTTTTCCCATGTACACTTGTCAGCCTCTGGCATAACAAGGAGTCCTTTTAGATCCAAAACTTCATGCTGCAATGTCTCAATCTCCCCTTGTAACTACACGGTCTCAGGAGGTAGCTAGATATCTTTCATAGGTCTCTTTATTTTCTTTTTGTAAGCCTATATATTGGCCAGCAGCTTAGCTAGTAAAATATAATGCTCTATTTCCATTGGCTACTCAGATGCAAGCGCCTGCTGTAAAGAGCTCTGTGCTATTAGGTCTACCACTTGGTCCTCCAGGTTCTAGTCCTTACTTGTTTCCTTTTCCTACTTCAATTGGGTCTCCAGTTTAACCACTCTTTGCTGGTACTTGATATGGGCTAATGCCTCCTTATTCATATCAGCATAGATGAGATCGCTAACTCCCTTATGGAACACAATCTTATTTGGGATTGAGAACCGATCCATATTCAACTCGAGCTCTGAAAATCCTTCCTCATTAGTGATGGATAGGTTCGGGGAATTTGTTGTAAGATTCCTAATAGTAGTGAAAGATATTTTTATTCCTGATATCTTGCTTAGCTCCTTCAATTGCTTCTGAGTCTCATCCTTGGATTTCTCTTTGAGCTGCCGATAGGTGGTCAACATTTTATTCTCAGTCATAAATTTCCCTTCAACAATAGAGGCAAAAGAATACTTTTGATAATTGAGTAGATACTCCTCACCCCCTTTCCTCATTGATTCTGTGGTTCTTCGAGGATTTCTCTCTGAGTGTGTAGTGGCTCGATTTACAACCACTAGTTGCTACGAGATAACCATCTGATTTGCAACCTTTCCCCTAGTAGGGTTTACACTCGTGATCCAATTTGATTACGTGCAATCAGATTCAAATTATACTCTTCATCCAAGTTGATTACATCATCCTCTACGTCTATCCTAGGCTTCTTTCCAGGGATTTATTCATCACATTCCATATCCTCCACCTCTGACCGAGACCTTCTGATACAACCATCACCATTTAGGGAGAAGGGAGTAGATGGGACTGTACCTTGCACTTCTTTAGGAGACTTAATTTTCTCTGCGTGAGTCCAACCAAAATCATAAGTAAGAGAATTTTCCTCCTGGGACTACTTGGGTTCATGGAGTGAATAAAGACTGACCTCTACACCTAGACCCTCCTCTAGGAAATGATCCCCTTAGGATCGTAATCATGTGCATGATTCAACTGAAAATCCATGGACTTCAGAACTTTATCCACCATTGGTAACACTATTTGCTTCTTCACAATGAAGGGCCCGAAATTAATAGGGTATTTGATCCAAGGGTCCTTCCTATGAGCAGTAAACTTCTCCTCATCAGCATAAATACTCTACCTCATAAATTCTAGTGCGAATACTAAGGGATTTAGGTAAAGTGGTAGCATGAAAGGGGACTCCAAAAACCCATATACCTTGATAACTCAATACTTCTCCATCAGGAACCAATCTCCAATACCCTCTTGCTGCAAGGAATCCTTCATGT
This sequence comes from Pseudotsuga menziesii, assembly GCA_001517045.1. Lineage (NCBI taxonomy): Eukaryota > Viridiplantae > Streptophyta > Pinopsida > Pinales > Pinaceae > Pseudotsuga > Pseudotsuga menziesii. The sequence goes on along the minus strand of LPNX010463750.1, from coordinate 274,434 downwards.
ATTTTGATATCCTCTTCTCTTTAGTGTTGAATAGTATGTAGATGCTCAAGACAATTCTGTTGATGTAATTGTAACTTCGAAATGTATTCATCCATATTTCTTATGTATTGTAACCCGATGTTTATCGCAGGATTTATTGTAATGTATTTGAGTCATGTCATACCCCGATGTTTATTTCAGGAAGTTTCTATAATGAGAAAGTCATGTCAAGTCATTCTGAGCAACCCTCCTATTGGTCAAGGGTTAAAGTCCCCACAGTCGTGGGGCCCTTCGGTTATTAGACTATCCTAGTGAATTGAACCCTAAGTGAGTCATTTTAAGTTAGGGAAATATTCCCCACCATTGTGCTACCCTCCTATTGGTCGGAGGAGGCAAAGTCCCCACAAGTGGTGGGGCACTAGGGTTATTAGACACTCCTAGAGATGTCGGCTCTAGTAAGTAATTGTTAAGTGAGGCTGACATGTTGGAGCGCACTTAAAGTGAATGAAATAATATAAATAGAGAGTGAGCCTCTCTATTTATCTCACTTGCAACACTCACACTCACTCATTGGGGCACATGAGCGAGAGACGAGAAACTCTCTCAGTGTGAGGGAGAGAGATTGCTGCTGTGTGAAGATCATCTTACTATTTTCTGGTTTTACCTTTGGTGCTGATTCTATCTCTGAGGAAGTTGTGGGGTTTTCTCCTTTATGGTTTCCCCAAGGAAAATTATTTGTTTCTCTTGTCTCTTGTGTTGTGCTTATGTTTTATTGCTGTGCTTGTTATTCTCTCAGTTAAAAGATCCTAATATCATAATGCTAGCTTAAATGTTGAAAAACTAACATGGTATCAGAGCTAACCTAAGAAGAAGACATTGTGCAGCTACATAAGCTAGGGCTTCTTGTTTTTTTGTCTCTCTACACAATCCATCAGCAAAAGTATGCTAGGCTAACTCTCCATTGAAGGGTGCATCTTTCTGTCAAAGCGGAATTCGATTCTGAGCATTTTCAGTTTTCGATGCAGAAATTAGGGCTTTCTACAGAAGAGGAATTTTTGAGTGATCCTAGCATAGGATTATTATCCTCATCAAAATAAAATTTTGGAGACCTGGATCAATAAATTTGGTTGGGTGAAACTCCGAGAAAGTCAAACCCTAGTTTGACCTCGAGCTAGAAAAACCCTAAGTACTAAAACTGCTAAGTTTTGGTACATTCGCTATATTCCAATTTTGGAGAAGTCTCAAGAGATGAAAATTTCTGGGGCCAAAGATGAAATCCTTGTGAAAAATATATCCAAAATTCATCCTTAGATTCGCTATATTCTAGGCGATATGATCCCTCCAAATTAGAGTTCCAGCCTCTTCTAGAATTCATGCCAAAACAAGGCACCTGGGGAGAATTGCAATATCTTGGGATACATAGGTTCAAATGGAATTCCTGAAGATGTTCTAGAAAGTGAATGGACTATAATTTCTATGGTCCAAATATCAAACTCATAAGATGAACCAGTGACATGTGGCATGCTGTACAACTTCATTGTTATGAATAGTCCTGTAATACGTCACCTTGGGAAAAGGCTCATAAATCCCAAATGGTGAAACAAATTATGATGAAACCTATGGTGTTGGATCAGGTACATGCGATTTTATCTCAATGAGAAATTTCATAAATGGAGGAATAGTAATTTCAGAGATATGACAGAAACAGTAACGGGAATTTCTGCCGAATAAATTGGAAAACTAGGGCTTCCTATTCCAGGAGCTTCCCTCTACTATTTTCAGAAAAGGAGTACAATGGACAGCTCCATTTGAAGAGATATATATGTATATCTAGTCAAACCTAAAATATTCCAAGTTTTGAAAATTAGGGTTTATGTGACAAACCCTATATCAGCCAGCTCCGGAACCAAGATGGACACCTCAAATCGGTAAGATCTAATCCTTTGTTATTTTCATTTGAGGTTCTCATTTCAAAGTGATCTATCACATTAGCTTGATGATAAGATTGGTGAAGTTGACAACTTCCAAGCATGGAAGTATATGATCTCTCTAAAGAAAATGAATTGGACACCTACATGAGTAAAGAGGTTCTAGTTTCAGAGGGAGATGAGGATAGAAGCCTTACACAAGAAGAACTTGGTCAAGGCCAAGAAGATCATGGTTGATTCAGTCACGAATCAAATTGTACCACAAGTGTCTTCCCTAAATACACCAATGAGGTTTGATTCCTTTACCAAGCTATTTTAAGGGAAGAACATACATCATAAGACAACCTTAAGAAACCAGTTGAAGAATGTGAAGATTCAGAATGTAGAGACCATGCAGTCATACTTTACAAGGGTCTCTCAAATCAAAGAAGAACTTGAAGCGGTAAAAGAAGAAGTGAAGAATGCAGAAGTGGTGATAGAAACCTTGAATGGTCTCCCAGGATCATAGAATTCATTCATTCAAGGAATGTGTTCTAGAAGGAAGTGATTTCTTTCAGCAGATTGTGGGAAGAAGAAGAAGCTCGTTTCATAAGAAGAGAAGAAGATAGATGGAAGCAACTGAAGATCAAGCTCTCACCTTCCAAAGAACATCCCTCAATCGATGAGGAATATGAAGATCTAAACTCTTGAAGAAATTCTTATCCACCTTAGCATTTGGATAAGAAATTATGCTATTATGAATGAAGAAGACGATGAAGCTGAATGCTCAAGAAGAATTCTACCCATGAAACAAATAAAGATAAGTATTCAATTGTCATTTCATGATATTGTTTTGTTATGCATTTGTTTATATTCAGTTGATGTATTATGCATGATAGGATGTTTGCATTAATGATAGTATACTACTAATATGCATGTGATGGGTAAGTAGCTCATGGTGCTATAAAACTCTCCATTGCTACTTATCTAGAATGAAACCTCTTTGCTGACATATTGGATTAGTGCACAATATCAATGTTATCTTGGTAGATATGGAAGGCATCTAGAAAGTTTCACTGAGATATGGATGAATGTTGTATTGGCTAAAGTAGTTGCATGATCATATATTTATGCATAATAATTTTTCCAGTATGAATATTCCTTATGAAATGTTTCTAATCATACAAACGCATTTGACTTGTAGGAAACATCGCATACATAATCACCTACAAGCAAAGAAGAATGAAGAATTGTTCCAAAGAACAAGTGATGACAGTTCAAAGACAAAGAATAATATGACAAGTGTAGCGACATCATTGATGCAGAACCTTCCAACCACCAAGAAGAAAGGGAAGACCAGTTCAAGAAGAATGATGTCTAGGATGCAGTATCAAGACCTGAAGAGAATTTCGTAGCTCCATCATGCAGTAGATGGAAACATCGTGGGATACAAAGCAAGATTCGTAGCATGAGGCTTCTCACGAAAAGAAGGCATAGACTATGAAGAGACATTTGCAGCCACTGAAGGTGAAGTCACATGACATACATAATCTTGAAAGAAGGCCTTGTACAAGTTCAGAAGACACCCATGGGATAACACATACATGATGAGCTTGATGAATATCTTAACCTTTTCTACAAGGTTGATAAAGGATGACAAGCTCATAGATGGATGTGAGAAGAACTTTTGAAAAAGTTCAAAATAGAGGATCTTGGTATCCAATGATCCTAGATGGATACTACTTGTCACTCTAGTACAGAATGTTTCAATGCATAAGAGTACAGAAGACAGAGGGAGTATGATGCTCCACTTCAGAGGGAGTGACTACAGAATATCCTGAGGATCGACATGGTACGACAGGATGGACAGATTACTAATCACTTTAGGCTTTATTGAGAGTAAAGAAAATTCCAACCTTTACTACAAGGTTGAGGATGGAAACCCAGTGATGATTCTACTGTATGTAGATGATTTATTTGTGATAGGTATGGATGGGTTTATTACTGATACGAAGAGAAAACTTGCTGCTGAGTTCGAAATGAAGGACTTGGGGATGATGCATTACCTTCTAGGTATGGAGGTGTGGTAGAGTACATATGGAATATTCCTTGGACAAGGTAAGTATGCAGTAGAGATCCTGAAGAGGTTCAGGATGATGGACTGCATGACCACACCTATGGCATCGAACATGAAGCTATTGAGTGATGCTTCATCAGATTCAGTTGATGCTATGATGTATTGCAGATGATTGGGTCATTGATGTACCTAACGAACACAAGACCTGACATTTGCTTTATTGTGAACACCTTGAGCCAGTTCTTGACATATCTGAGAAATGTTCACTTGATTGCTGCAAAGCATGTTCTGAGGTACCTGAGGGGTACATTTGATTATGATCTCAAGAACGATGCGAATCAGAAGATTAACCTAGAATTTTAAGTTGATTCAGATTGGGCAGGCACTGCCATCGATATGAAGAGCACTTCAGGGTGTTGCTTCAATATGGGATAAGGTGTGATCTCTTGGTTTAGTAGGAAGCAATCCTATGTGGCACTGAGCATAGTTTAAGCAGAGTATGTCACAACTTTTTCAGCTAGTTGTGAGGCAGTATGGCTACAGAAGCTACTGTTTGATTTATTTAATCTCCAGTTGGATGCTACTTGTATACATTGTGACAACCAGAGTTGCATAAAGTTGTCAGAGAATCCAATGTTCCATCACAAGTCGAAGCATATCGATATCAAGTACCACTATATCAAGGATATGGTGCAGAGGGGACCAGTGAAGCTCCAGTATGTTGTGACAAAGGAACATATAGCTGATGTATTGACAAAGCCATTGGCTAGGGTGAAGTTCGAGTACTTCAGGGAGAAGCTTGGTGTTCACCAGATAGAGGTTTCCTCCAAGTGAAAGTGATGAGTCCCATAGCCATTTTGACATGGTTAGAGGAATGGTTCCTTCCATGGTCAGATGTAAGGGCTGAGCCATTCTGTCATGGTGAGAGGATTGGTTCCTTCCATGTCAGATATGAGTGTTGAAATCAATAGCCATTCTGACGAGTAGGTCAGATGTAAGAGCTGAGCCATTTTGTCATGGTGAGAGGATTGCTTCCTTTCATGTCAGATATGAGTGCTGGCCATTCTATCGAGTAGGATAGATGTAAGGGAAATTGCCATTCTTTGAATGGAGCTTCCTAGTGAGGTACCAGGAGCACTCAGTCTAGGGCTGAGTAGCCATTCTGATGTGATAGAGGGATGTGTTCCCACTTGATCAGATGTAAGGGCTGAACCATTTTGTCATGGCTAAATGATTAAGTTCCTTCCATGTCAGATGTGAGTGTTGTCCATTTCGACGAGCAGGTCGGATGTAAGGACAACTACCATTCTCTAGGAGAATGGAGGCACCTCGTCAGTTACCGGGTAACTCAGTCGAGGAGGACTGGGGGCCATTCTGATATGACTGTAGGATTGGTTCCTACAAGATCAGATGTGAGTGCAATCCCTTCCATCACTATGAGCAAGATGTGTTCCTACCTTGATGCATGTAAGTGCAGAGCCATTTCATCATTGTGAGTAGGATGTGTTCTTTCCTGGGTGAATGTAAGTGCAAAAATCTTTCATCATTGTGAGCAGGATGTGTTCCAGCCTGGATGAGAGTCTTTCTTTCATCATTGTGAGTAGGATGTGCTTCCAGCCTGGGTGGAAGAATAGAGTTCTTCCATCATTATGAGTAGGATGTGGTTCCGGTATGGATGAAAGTGAGGAAATATTCCATCATTGTGAGCAGGATGTGTTCCAGCGTGGATGGGAGTATAGAACTCTTCCATCATTGTGAGCAGGATGTGTTCCAGCCTGGATGGATGTGAGTACGGTTCCTTTCTAGTGAGTAGGTCAGATGTAAGTGCTGAAGCGTATTCACAGATGTTAGTGATGTGATGTCCTATCATGTTGGTGAATGTGAGTGCTGGGCCTTTCTGATGTGATTATATTATTGGTTCCTATATGATCAGATGTGACTGTTGGGCATGCCTTTCTAACGATTAGGTCAGATGTAAGTGCTGGATGGGCCATTCTGACGAGTAGGTCAGATATAAGTGCTGAAGAAGACCTACATGGAGGCTAGGCCTACAACTAACATGAAAAAGGGTCGGCTCTGTAGAACTTCCTATGATGACAAGAATCATGAGATAGCACCCATGGTACTGATCCAGATCGAGTGAGGATCTATATCTAGTGATGATGATCCAGATCGAGTGATGATCCAGATATAGTGATGATGTCCAGTGATGATCCAGATCGAGTGATGATCCAGATCTAGAGATGATGCTTTAGAGGTGATCTAGATCGAGTGAAGATCAAGATTAAGTGATGATTCAGATCCAGTGATCATCCAGATTGAGTGATGATCTAGATCTAGAGATGATGCTCTAGAGATGATCCAGATCGAGCGATGATCTAGATCCAAATTAATATGACTTACAGATGAAGATCACTTGAAGATGAAGATGACCTGAAGATGATGAAGACCTGATGATGACCCAGATGACATAGAGAAGAATACTTGTGCTGATAAATTGTGTCAAGAGAATACCTTCCTTAAGAGGGAGTGTTGATGTAATTGTAACTTCAGAATGTATTAATCTGTATTTCTTATGTATTGTAATCCGATGTTTATTCCAGACTATATTGTAATGTATTTGAGACATGTCATACCCTGATGTTTATTTTGGGAAGTTTCTACCATGAGAAAGTCATGTCAAGTCATTGTGGGTAACCCTCCTATCGGTTAACGGTTAAAGTCCCCATAGTTGTGGGGCCCTTGGGTTATTAGACTATCCTAGTGAAATCAACCCTAGGTGATTCATTGTAAGTTAGTGCAATAGTCCCCACCATTGTGTTACCCTCCTATTGGTCGGAGGAAGA
>LPNX010463750.1:248203-267589 GCA_001517045.1 Pseudotsuga menziesii | reverse complement strand
TGGTGGGGCACTAGGGTTATTAGACACTCCTAGAGATGTCGGCTCTAGTAAGTAATTGTTAAGTGAGGCTGACATGTTGGAGTGCACTTCAAGTGAATGAAAGAATACAAATAGAGAGTAAGCCTCTCTATTTATCTCACTTGCAACACTCACACTCACTCATTGGGGTGCATGAGCGAGAGAGGAGAAGCTCTCTCAATGAGAGAGAGAGAGACTGCTGCTGTGTGGATATCATCTTACTGTTTTTCATTTTTACCTTTGGTGCTGATTCTATCTCTGAGGAATTTGTGGGGTTTTCTGCTTTATGGTTTCCCTGAGGAAAATTATTTGTGTCTCTTGTCTCTTGTGTTGTGCTTATGTTTTATTGTTGTGCTTGTTATTCTCTCAGTTAAAAGATCCTAAGATCATAATGCTAGCTTGAGTGTTGAAAAAATAACAAATTCTATCAATGAACAGGGTGTAAGACCAGTCTTGGATATTTTGGACACACCTGGGCTAGTCTTTGAACACATTTGGATCCATGACCTCAAGGGTATGTTAGTTGGAATTGACTATGATGGTAAATAGATACACTTGGTAGCTAAAGTGATTGTCCAAATCAAACTTCTCAAGCTGAAAATTGATTTGTTCGGCCAAGAAATCATCGAACTTAATTCCTGCTTTAGATTGACTTGGGTGAAGGATAATCCCTAGCATTACTTGAGAGACCATGATATCGCTATCAAGACCTAGTATTTGACTCAAGAGGGAGATGGCTGATATGACAATATTTATGAACAATTCGAAGGAGAGTGGGGTGATAAGGGTCTCTGAGGTAACTAGGGTGTTCAAAATGGTATGGAACAATTTATTCTTGGACTCTAGGTCATATTTCCTGAACACCTGCAAAATCTCTGATTGAGTGAAGGGGATCAGGGTTTGACATTGGGATTCAGAGAGACCTAGGGTAGCTCTGATAGATTTTTGTGTAATTCTGCAAATGACATGGGAGTGGGTATCCTATAAGATGGCCTTCCCAGTGGGGAATAATTGGAGGCTACCCTTTGGACAATATCTGGGAAATTGGGGAATTTTTCTAATGTGAACCCTATTAAGGATGAATTTGAATGTACCAACAATTCTGACTCGTCTTCGGAAGGTGAAAACAAAGTGTTCTAGGTAACAATGACACTAGACAACTCCAAACGAGGATCATAAGCATCGTAAATTCAATCGTAGATGATCTCCTTGGATGGGTGAAGGATTTTGACTGACATAGCCATGGTGGAACTGTCGAAAAGGTTGATAAAAGATGAATGAGTACCTGGTGGTGACGGTCGATACTTATAAAGGTTGTAATTGTATCTAGCTGACTCATTCTTGGCAGACCTCGAATTTGTAGGGTGGTGGGAGTATTAATGGACTATTAATGTCAAGCTTATTAGTGTTATAAACCATCGCACTCCCTAAAAGTGACCTTTGTACCTCCAATCTTCGACCGCAATATCCAAAGGGGAGGGGCCCACCATATTTCACAATTTTTTTTTATATGCAGATATATATTAATGGGTTAAAATCTTAAATATATTGGCTTTAATATACAACCAAAATATTATGTGATTGATTTTTGGATTTGGTTATTATATGGTGGAAGCTTGTACGGTGTAATATATGGTTGCCATGTGCTGGTAAAGGCTATTTTGCAAAGAATATGTGTGCACTACATGAATATTCCTAACCGTATATTGGAAGGAAGTTGAGAGGCCAACTCTTAAGGATCCAATTCGATAAATTAGGTTGATTTTATTTTCAAATGGCCAAAAAAAGGGATTGGACAGATTTGAAAATGAGGTGTACTTTTTATATTTGATTCTTTAATATGATATTTTATAGCATATGTCTTCATTATAATTTGTAGTGGTTTTTTATTACATGATGTGCAAATTGGTTCTATGTAGGATGTCAAAGGAATGTGAAGTCAGGGTTGAAGAATTCATAGAGTTTGCAAAAAGGAATTCAGAGGATAATAACACCACAAGACTTCCCTTGTAAAAAATGTTGCAATGTTGCAGTATTGACATTTGAGGAAGTACAAGACCAATTGATGATTCATGGTATGATAAGTTCATATAAAACTTGGTTTTTCCATGGAGAGAGAGTTCCTACTCAGGACCATATATTTGACAAGAGAAAGAAATGCCACATAGTATAGATGCATGATTTTCCTCAAGAAATTACACATGGTGATGAACACATAGTCGAACATCTATATGATAATCATAATGATGAGTTTGCAACATTTCTTACAAATGATACTGAAGTTCTTGAGAACGACGAGCATAACAAGGCAACCATGGTTGATGATCATATGGTTGAAATGGTGAATGATTCTTATTATAATGAAAACCTAGATGTGAAATGTTAAAATTGTTTGAATAATCAACCCATAGTTACCTACGTTAGACATTCATTTAATCATTTTTGTCTTATTACCTAGTTTCCTAGATTCCATTTTATGCTAGTTGCCTTCTACATGTCCTAGAAGTCGACATATGCTAAAACTGAGTCATGGAGTGCTTGAGAAACATCCTGGAAACCCATTTTAGCATGTCGTCTTTATTCCAGATTCTCCAAAGCGCATATCTTATTTATTTGTAAAGTTGCCTTGTTTTATTTCTGATTTTTAAGGCAAAGGAAAAGATAGACTAGTTGTAACTGCCTTGTTTTTTTCCCACATCATCCTCCCTCCTTTTCTCCAAGTAAAATCATGTATGAGTTTTCTTTCCATCCCTCTTTAGATTTCCCACTTGACTTAGCAAATTTTTTAGCATCTACCTAGATTTTGAAACTTCTTTATGCACATATGGGGGATTTAAGTAGTGTTGGTAAGCCTGCTTTTTGACTATTTCGAACGACATATTTATGCATTTGAATATCTCTTGTAATTATATATTACAACAGCCTATTACTTCACAAGGTTGACTATTGTACACTTACACAATACAAATTAGTGTTATGCTCTAATTTAAATCTCCTTTGGTGTTAATTTTGCATGTTTGATTAGAAATTTTGTGAGTGTAATTCTTCTATCTCTTAGGTTCAATTTTCACATGGTATCAGAGCCTTTGTAGATTGATTTATATCCTTCCCTATTTCTATTGCAGTTTCGACATCTTGAATGGGAGCACATTCTTTTGACTGAAGGGCACAGTTTCTGAGCTATGGACCAATCTCAGAAGATCATCTTGACTCCATTCAATTTCTTTGAGTGCAAATATGATATGGAGATATTCTTGACAGTGAAAGGTATCTAGAAGTTGAATATGTCAACTAAGGCAGATCCCAATGCATCTATAGAGAAAATTAAATGGAAAAAAAGGAGGGATGAGGCATATGGTCTTTTGTGTCTCAGCTTTTCAAGAGACCTTCTCTTCCATCTTGATGGATTGACATCACCTAATGAAGTGTGGGATAATCTTGTAGATATTTTTGGAAAGACAGATGAGACGAGAGGACATTAAATCAAGAATGAGATGATCTCCATAATTCCCAGTAGCTTCGAATCATTGCAACTCTACTTTTCCAATATTAAGGCCCTCATTTTGTAGTTGAAATAGTGTAGGATCAAAGAAAAAGAAGATAAACTAGTTTTGGACATACTCTTTAAGCTTGGTCCTGACTATTCAATGTTTTTTTCGACCTTCCATGCCACCAAGTTGATAGCTCGAGCCTAGAAGATGCCTAAGCTTGTAGATTTCATGGAATCCCTCACACAGGAGCAAGATAAGTTGGTGATGATGGGCACCATAAAACCTTCCAAAGACCAAGATTTGGTTGTTGAAGATTCAAGGGTGGATTCAAAAATCAAGAGAAAAGATAAAAAGCCACATGAGCAAAAGAAATACAAGTCTAAGTCTGAAAAGGAGCCCCAAGGTTCCAAGAAGAAGGACAAAGGAGAAATGATAAAGTGCAGATACTTCAGTAAGGGATATCATCATGAGAGATCTTATATGAAGGATCATATTGACATGTTGACCCAAATCCTGGTGAATAATAACATCTTCCTTCATGATTGCTCAAAGAAGACGGAAGGAGGATCAAATTCAGAGGACAGAGAGAGAATACATGCCTTGGTTGCTAGCACATCAAGCTTACCTAACTTCATCATAGACTCTGGAGAATCTAGACATATGGTTTCAACAAAATACACATTCTCCTCTCTTGACATGTTGAAAGGTCCACCAATAGGAGATGACTCTCTCATTGACAGTTTGGGGAAGGGTAGGATTGATCTTGAGCAGGGTAAGTTCAATAATGTGTTGTATGTTCCAGGTATTTCCTCTAATCTCTTGTTAGTGTATCATATGACTCATACTGGGTCTCCAAAGAAGGTCATATTCTCCCCTAATGATGTTGAAATCACTCAGATTTCGAATGGTAAAGTCATAGCAAAAGGTGTTCTTGATCACACTTCGAAGGTATACAAGTTTTCCCATTTTCTACCATACTCAAACCCCTCTTCTCTTCTTATTCATGCTAATGAGGCAAGCAAGATTTGGCATGAAATATTTGGCCATATTAACTACAAGTATATTTCTGATTTAGGTGAAAAAGATATGGTCATAGGGTTACCAAAGATCAAGTTTTCTAAGGGATACTGTTAAGGTTGTATCCTAGGATAACACCCAGAGAACAAGTTTGAGAGAGCTAGTCATGAGAGAACCTATGCACCTATTGAGTTGATCCATAGTGACATTGCTGGTCCATTTCCTCATATGTCCATGATTCAAGCCAAATATTGACTCGCTTTCATAGATGACTTTTCCATGTATTGTTGGGTTCACTTCCTAAAGCATAAGTCTAAAGTTTTTGACCTCTTCAAAGTCTTTAAATCCTTGGTTGAAAACCAGTCTAGGAGGAAACTCAATATCCTCAGACCTGAAAATGGTGGTGAGTATGTCAAGTTTGAGTTCATTCAGTATTGTAAAGATGCAGGTATTCAGATGTAGCATTTGATCCCTTACACACCATAACAAAATGGTGTTGTTCAGAAAAAGAATAGGTCACTGAGGAGGCTAAGACTTTGCCACCAAATTTTTTGGTTGAGGCCATAAACTGTGCATCCTACAGACATAATAGGGTTCCTCATAAGTAGCTTGATGGTATGACTCCTTTTGAATCTTAGAGTGGGCACAAGCGAGATGTGACCCATTTCATGATCTTTGGCTCAAAGTCTTGGGCTAGAATTCCAATTGAAAAGAGGAAGGATTTCCAACCCCAAAGCCAAGAGTTCCTATTCATTGGGTATTCTAAATATTCAAAAGGGTACAAGATGATCAACTTGAGCACTAACAAATATTTCATTGAAATAAGTGTTCAGTTCCAAGAAGAGCCTTTAGCAGCAGTTGAAGTTGGAGAGTTCTCTTCACCACTAGAACCATTGATTGTAAGTGAAGAGACTAACAAGTTTGATGATTTTGATATGTATGATAATTATGATTTGATTGCAGATCCTAACAGTCCTACAAGACCAAAATGGGCAGAAAATACCATTCATGGAGCTGGGGAACTAGTTGGAAATCCTAATGACACTAGGAGGACTAGATCTCAATTTGAGAGTGCCCTTTGTGTTAAAGATCCTCTATTTGCTGAGAAGTACTATATGATGGTTGAATTAGATCCACAGACATGTCAATATGCAGCACATGATCCAATATGGAAAACAGCCATGAAAGAAGAATTCAGCTCGCTTCAAAAGAACAACACTTGCGAACTGGTTGACTCTTCCTCCAGGGAGGAAGCTACTTCAATGTAAATGGGTTTTCAAGACTAAGTTTTTTTCTGATCTTTCACCCTTGAAATATAAGGAAATATTGGCATCTGTGGGCTACTCATAAGTATATGTTATTTACTACAATGAAACCTTTGAACCAGTGGCAAAGATGGACTCCATAAGGCTAGCACTAGCCATTGCAACTTCGAAGCAGTGGGAAGTACATCACATGGATGTGAAGTGTGATTTCTTAAATGGAGATATCAATGAGGATATTTACATGCAACAACCTGAATTTTTTGTTTCTAATCCATCTTTAGTGAACATGTTAAAGAAATCATTGTATGGGCTCAAGCAAGCCCCCAGGGCTTCATATGTCAAGATTGATGGCTTTCTGCTATCATTAAGTTTTGTTCGATGAAAATCTGATCCTAATTTCTATTTGAAGCTGATTCATGGTTCTTTGATGATTATTTTATTGTATTTGGATGACCTACTAATTACAGGATGTTCAAAGAAAGATATTTCCTCCCTGAAGGATGCAATGAACCATGCATTTTCTATGACAGATTTGGGATTGTTGAGCCAATTATTGGGTCTCAAAATTGCTCAATACCAACATGGAATCAAATTACATCAGTCCAAGTATGCTTTATATTTTCTGAACAAGTTCAACATGAAATATTACAAGCCAAGCAAGACTCCCTTCCTTTCAAGAGTTAAGCTTGAAGAAGCAGATTCTTCTCCTATGGTAAATAATACACTGTATAGGCAGTTGATTGGGTGTTTTCTTTATCTTACACAAAATAAAACTAACTTATCTTATGTAGTTAGTGTGGCTTTGAGATACATGGATCATCCTCATGAAATCCACTGGAGGGAAGCCAAAAGGATCCTAAACTTTGTTCAAGGAACAAGAACTCATGAGATCTTCTACAAAGCAAAATTTGATCTTGATTTGATTGGGTTTACTGACAGTAATTGGATAGGTGACAACACATATTGAAATTAGACATTAGGAAATTCTACAAGCAAGAAGCAGAGTGCCATAGAACTCTCATCTATAAAAGCAAAGTATAGAGGAGTTGTAAATGCAACAACTCAATGTTTGTGGTTGCAGGGGATACTTGGAGAATGTGGCTTAGAATCAGAGTTTTCAACTATTATCTACTGTGATAATTAGAGCACCATTTGAATCTGCAATGATCCCATTCAGAGACACTGAACCAAGCACATTGAGACCCATATGCACTGCATTAGACAGCTTATGCATGATGGTACCATTGATCTACTCTTCTGTGCATCTTCAGAACAAGTAGCAGACATATTCACAATTTTTTTTGTGAGAAGAGATTCAACAATCTCAAATCACTACTAAGGATTTCTAATCATGCTGTGAAGCATGATTGATGACAAGATTTCAAAATTTTGTTTTTCTTGTCGATGTTTAAGGGAGGATTTTCCCACTGGGTTTTTTCCTCTTTCCTTGGTTGTATGGACAAGTAGTATGTAAAGGGTGACTAATCCTTGTTTCTAGGACCTATAGGTTCATGATATTTACTCATAAATTCAGGCTTAAGGGGGGGTGTTACCTACATTAGACATTAATTTAATCATTTTTGTCTTATTACCTAGTTTCCTAGATTCCATTCTATGCTAGTTGCCTTCTACATGTCCTAGAAGTCAACATATGCTAAAACTGAGTCATCATTAGAGGAAACTTGGGGTCTAAAATGGACCTTATAAGAAAATGCTCCAACAATAAATTTTGTGAGTTGTAATTCAAGAACCAATAGAATTTCAATAAAATGAGTCAACCATAATGGTTGAATTGACATATTTGTCATAAAAGAAAACTACTTTTTTTGTTCGTATTTTCGACATATATCCCTGTGTTTTTACTCAAATTTCAGGAAAGAGAGCTCCTTGGATGCGGAATTTAATTCTGCATCCAACAAGTACCCACAATACATACTTTTGATGGACCCCGCTACCCCAAAAATAAGAAATACCTGAAAAAAATGTGATGATGATGTCATCATCACATTTTTTCAAGCATTTCTTGTTTTTGGGGTAGCGGGGTTTGTCAAAAGTATGTAGTGTGGGTACTCGTTGGATGTGGAGTTAACTTTCGCTTCCAATGAGCTCTCCCGCTTGGAATTTGAGTAAAAACATAGGGAGATATGTCAAAAATACGAACAAAAAAAGTAGTTTTTTTCATTCTTCCTCAAAAATTAATAACTATTATTTTATTATTTTAACTATTATTTTATCATTTTCCTTAAAAGGGCCATTTTAGACCTCAAATTTCCTCTAATGGGAGTGCTTTGGAAACATCCTGGAAACTCATTTTATCATGTCTACTTTATTCCAGATTCTCCAAAGTGCATATCTACTTTTTTTGTAAAGCTGCCTTGTTTATTTCTGATTTAAGGCAAAAGAAAAGCTATACTAGTTCTAACTGCCTTGTTTTTTTCTCACATAATCCTCCCTCCTTTTCTCCAAATAAAATCATGTATGAGTTTTCTTTCCATCCCTCTTTAGCTTTCCCACTTGACTTAGGAAACTCATGAGAATCGACCTAGATTTGGAAACTGCTTTATGCACCTATGGGGGATTTGACTAGTTGTGGTAAGCCTGTTTTTTGACTATTTTGAATGGAATATTTATGCATTTGAATCTCTAATGTAATTATATATTACAGTAGCCTATTACTTCACAATATTGGCTATTGTACACTTACTCAATACAGATTAGTGTTATGCTCCAATTTCAGTCTCCTTTGGTGTTAATTTTGCATGTTTGATTAGCAATTTTGTGAGTGTAATTGTTCTATCTCTTGGGTTCAATTTCCACAAAAATGACCAAGTATAATAAATGGAATAAAAAATTATATCAATCAATATATAAATTTAATTGAAGATGCCAACGCACCATTGTACCCAGGTTCCACCAGTTTCACTAAGCTATTAGCCATTGTTAAATTGTACAACCTTAAAGTGAGAAATGGATGGTCTGATGAAAGTTTCACCTATTTGTTGAAGTTGCAAATAGAAATGCTTTCAACAGGAAATACGCTTCCATAATATACATCTGCTGCAAAAATTTTGATTAAATCATCGAGGTTGGACTATGAAATGATACATGCATGCCACAATGATTGCATTTTATATTGGGGAAAATATGAAAAAATAAATGAATGCCCAACACGTGGCAAATCAAGATGAAAGGTTGATGCTCATTATGAAAATGTGCATACAGCTTCCCTGGCCAAAGTGTTGAGGTATTTCCCTATAGTGTCGAGATTGAAGAGAATGTACATGTATGATTTTGAACTCTTATAATTCCATTATATCATACACCTTCATGTACTACCAACCTACTAAAAAATCAACTTCTTTAATCTACTAACTATTGCAATGTATATATGATTCTTTATGTTTTTGTTACAGCTCTACATATATTTCACAAAAAAAGAGGTGGCATCATGAGAATGCAAGTAAGGATGGAATAATGCACCACCGAGTTGATAGCTTGACATGGAAAACTATAGATTCTAAATGGCCTAATTTTTCCAATGATCCTTACAATGTACGACTTGCAATGGTAGTGGATGGATTTCATGCTTTTGGAAACTTGAGTAGTAGTCATAGTGTATGGCGAGTAGTACTAGTCACATATAACCTTCCGCCATGGTTATGCATGAAAATGAGCTTTTGTTTGTTGTCATTGTTAATACCTAGTCCCAAGCAGCCAAAAAATGACATAGATTTTTATTTGGAACCATTGGTACATGAACTAAAACTAACATGGGATGAAGGGAAAAGGACATACGATGCTCATTCAAGGTCATTCTTTAATATGAAGGCTATATTGATGTGGGCAATCCATGACTTTTCTGCTTATGGAAATAATGTTGGTTGCATGACTAAAGGGTTTTGCACATGCCCTATATGTGGAAGGAACAAAGATTCAATGTATCTCAGATGTAGTAGGAAGTGTGTGTACATGGGACATATGATATATCTTCCAATAAAGCATAAGTATTCTTCTCAAAAAGGACCATTTAATGGGAAGCCTCAACATCTCATTGCACCTACAACTGTACAAGTGTCAGATATTTTTACAAAAATAGAAGGAAGGGAAGAGAAATGGGGAAAGTCTAAAAGTACAAAAAGAAAGAGAAATTTAAAGAAAGGTCAAAATTCGAAGACTAGCGTGTGGAAGAAAATGTCAATTCTGTTCAATTTACCATATTGGGAGGTATGTGCACACATTAAATTAAGGCCTAAAATGTATGATGCTTGAAGGATTTCATTGTGTTTAATTGGAATATATTGTTTGGTTTTACTTTGATGTTATAATTCATTGATTTTTTATACGGTTGGATGCAGAAACTCCTAGTGCGTCACATTTTAGATTTAATGAACATATAAAAAAATGTATGCCAAAGTGTTTTTGGAACCCTTCTTTTTTTTATAGAGGAACCGCTAACTTGTCGCAATTGTCTAGGCCAGGCCCAGGATCAAATCTGTTGGCAGCCACTATAACCTCCGTGGTATAAACCGACAGCCCGCAAGCCAGAATATACCAGAAACTTGTGACTCTGTAAGGGCTGAGGCGTCCCGACTCCAATCCTGACAAGGGGCAGCAGCCTATCCAGGGGGCGTCTACCCTTTGAGCCTTATCATAGCGGGCCATGTCTCGGTGGGAATTGACCTCGGGTGGGCTGGGTGAAAACCACCATCCCCCACCATTCGGGTCCCACTTCATTGACCCCTTCTTGATATAAAAGATAAATCAAAGGATGGGAAAAATTATCGTAATGACTTACAATAGTTGGGTATAAGGAAGTCACTGTCACCACAACAAAAGGGAAAAAAAAATCTTCTACCCACACCACACACTCTTTCAAAAAAGGAGAAAGAGATTCTTTGTGGTGTTTTGTTCACATTAAAATTTGCAGATGGATATAGTTCAAACCCTAGAAATAATGTATCTGTGAAATATATCAAGCTTCATAGTATGAAATCACATGATTTTCATGTTCTCATGCAACAAATCCTTCCAGTAGCATTGCGCCATGTTCTACCAAAAGCAGTTTGAAACACTATTTGTAGGATTTGCTTCATTTATAGGAGAATTTGTGAAAAAATGGTGGATCCAATAGATCCTGATAAATTACAAGATGATGTTGTGGAAACTTTGTGCTTGATTGAAAAATATTCCCCCCTTCATTCATTGATATAATGATACCTTTGAGTGTACATTTAGTGCAAGAGCTACGTTATTGTGTACCATTTGCATATTGATGGATGTACCCTTTTGAAAGGTTAGTGAAATTTTATTAAGTGCAAATCCACAGAAATTCCACCATTTTATGTGCATATAATAATAATACATTACTAGCAACTCTTTATTCATACTTCTGATTTCACTACAAATTGTGTGTTTTTTTCTACAAACATGAAAGTTTTCAAAAGTTATGTGAAAAATAAGAATAGGCCCAAAGGATGCATAACTAAAAACTACACTATGGAGGAATCCATAAAATTTTGTGTTGGATATGTTGAAGGTATAGAATATATTAAAAGCATTCCTAGTAGAAATGAAGCTTGGGACGATGAAGAAGGAGAGGTTGGACAATATGGAAAGGCCTTATCTTGTGGAACTTCTATTGAATTAGATACAACTAGTTTGTTACAAGCCCATAGATGGGTATTGCACAACATAGATGAAATTCAACCTCGGATAGAGTAAGTAATAAGCACATCCTTATGAAATCATTTTTTATTATAATATATCACAATATTTTCATAAATTGTTAATTGACATTACTTGAAAATATGATGCACTTGACAGAAATTGCCAATAGTAACATCCAATCCCAAAAAGATGAAGTCTTACTACGAAAGCTCCACAACCAACAATTTAGTGATTGGTTAAGAAAACAGGTAATGATATATTCTTCATATTAGATTTAATTGAACATCATTGATCAAGACTATTATGATGTATGAAGGTGAGATTCTTTTAATATATTTTGAAATTCAATGGTTTTCTAACGACATTTAAAAATTTACAGGTGGAAGGAAAATAAAATATTTTTGATACCCTTAAATGGTGGGAAAGTGGCCCAAGAAAATCTGCAACTAAGTATGATGGCTACTTAATCAATGGGTGTAGATTTCATGTTAAAATCATAGAAAATGTTAGGGCCACCCAAAATAGTGGTGTGTGCATAGATGCACAAAGATTAATGAGATCAAGTGCAAAGGATAAAAACCCTATACATCAAAGGACAACATATTATGGAGTGATTCAATAAATAATGTTATGGACTACTATTTGGTGCAGTATCTATCATTCAAATGTGATTGGATAGATGCACATAAGAATAATGGAATGAAATTTGATGTAATTGGTTTCACCGTGTTGAATCTGAAGAGATTCTTCAGTAAGGATAGAGTGCAAGATGATCCATTTATTCTAGCATCATAAGAGAAACAGGTATTTTATGTACAAGATCCAGTGGAGAATGATTGGTTTGTAGTTTTGACATGCCCTCTGAAGGGACCAAGAAATTGCAGTATCTATGAATTGGAGTATGCATATTTATCAAGTGTTGCAGATTTTGAAGGGGTGAAATGCAAAGAGGATGAAGCTATAGGTGATGGTGGCATGGATTATGTTCAACAAGATTGTGAAGGAATGTGGTTGGATGCTATTCAGTAAGTAGCATACATGATTTATTTATCAGTTTTCATTTAAGTTGTATCTGTGAAAATTTCTATCTTTATTATTACTTGGATTTAGATTTCATGCATATATTTTTTGTTCTGCTACTGTCTATGCATGAATATTATTGGTTTTATTTTGTTATGTAACTTTCATTTATTTTTACAGTAGATAGATTGGGTGTGGGGAATTGAGAGTGATGTGAGGGGGGGAGGGGCCATATGAGATTCAACATTCACATGGTTAGCCCTATTTAGTATAGAATAATATATTCTTCAAACCAAGAGAAGCTCATTCAGGTATTTTAATTTCATTTTTTTTTTTAATTTCATATATGTTATGCCTTTTTTTACATATTTATCAATTGATTATATGAAAATATCATTTTGTCATTATATATGTAGGTCTTCATAATGGAAAGGAATAGAATGATAATTTGTATCATTTTCTAATGCATCTTTGTAAGTTATCACCATAACAAATTTGTCAATTAGATATCTTATTGTCATTTCATTGAATATAACATGTTGATTTCTTCATTTTAAGTACAGTTGTACTTGTCTATTTTATGAATTGATTTTATTACACATTTGTTGAATGAAAAAAGTTGATTGCGGGATAACTATTGACCACGGGAATGTAATGCAATGAACAATATTGAAAGTATTTGATTCCAACAAATTAAATTACAACATATTTATTACAACCATAAGTATACCCGAGTGATGGTGTAACAACTAATTTGTGTGAAATATTTGTGTAAAGCATAGAGGACGCCAAGATCATCTGACGTTATTGTAATTAGAGCTGAAATTTGAGCTATATATCCTTATTGTCAATATTGTGAGTACAATTACAAAATTATTTGGGAGTATCACCTATAGGTTTCTCTTTAGGCATTGGGAGTATCACCTATAGGTTTCTCTTTAGGTATTGGGGGTATCACCTATAGGTCTCCTGAGGCTGCCCTGACCACTATTAAAGGATTTTAGATAATGTAGTAGAAATCCCATTGAATACTTTTTATTTGTTTGTGGCCATTGATGGTAAATTCATTTTCTTTTAAGACATTAATACCAAACTATATATGAATTGTATCCATTCTTTTTGTTGAAAGGTGAGAAATTGAAGCACTTGTAGAATATTTCAAAATTTCTCCAATATATATTTTTTAATTAAAGGATTGTATTATTGCATAGTCACTTAATTACATTTTGAATAACAGATCTCGAAACCACCTACCCAGTTCTGACAAGGTTTACATTTGGCCCAAAATAGAACCACCCATGCCAAAACAAAACAACCCGATTTTTCATCGCATGCCCCATCCTCATTACATACATAAGCTTCCCATAAAGAAATCACTACAGGAGCCCCTAACAAATGAATGAACAAGACATAAAAAAACCCATATTTTTCATGTCATTCCCCATCTCGATTGCATACATAAGTTTCCTATAAATCCTATCACTATAGGAACAACTAACAATAAACTGAATAAGAAATAACAAGAGCATAAACATAGGGTCTTCAAACCCAGCCCTAGATGGACACTCCTGGAGAGGAGAATTTGGTCTACTTAATCTTCTAGGATGGATCCATGGTAGTCATGTCGATTGACTTGGCCATGCTTGTCCCTCCGGCCTTTCCCTACTCTATCCTCGAGTGGAAGAATTGAATCCCCATCTTTGTGGTCATGATGCCTCTCTTTCTATGCATTAGCCGATAATTGGATTTGTGCTCTTTCCAAACTCTCACTGGTTCTTGATCCCCTTCACATTTTGCAGCTATGCTAAGAGAAGAGTGTGCCACCAGGTTCATGTTAACCCAATAGAGTGTAAGAAATATGTCATAGGCCGCATCCCTCCCAGCTGTATTTTGCAGGGTCTACCACCCAAGGTTCAACCTCATGACACAACACCTCCTAGGGCATGGCCTTAGCTTCATCCCATAAATAGTGTGCAACTGATTCAATTTCATTGCATGTGGATCGCCATAGGAACAAATTATTTTAAGAAGTCAACAGCCTCCTCCACTTGTAACTGTTCTCTAGTCACATGGCCCTTGTCATGATTGTTGGCCGATACTTCCCCCAACCCCAAGATTCCCCTCTAAGAGCATTTGTGAGCCNGGTCTAAAATGGGCCTCCTAAGGAAAATAATAAAATAATAGTTAAAATAATAAAATAATAGTTATTAATTTTGGAGGAAGAATGAAAAAAACTACTTTTATTGTTCGTATTTTTGACATATCTCCTTGTTCTTTTACTAAAATTTTGAGCAAGAGAGCTCATTGGATGGGGAATTTAATTCCGCATCCAATGAGTACCCACATTGCATACTTTTGACAGACCCCTCTACCCCAAAAACAAGAATCAACTGAAAAAATGTGATGATGACATCACCATCACGTTTTTTCAGGTATTTATTATTTTTGGGGTAGTGGGGTCCATTAAAAGTATGCAGTCTGGGTACTCATTTGATGCAGAATTAAATTCCACATCCAATCACCTCTCCCTCTTGAAATTTGAGTAAAAAAATGGGGAGATATGTTGAAAATACGAACAAAAAAAGTAGTTTTCTTTTATGACAAATATGTCAATTTAACCATTATAGTTGACTCATTTTATTGAAATTATATTGGCTATTGAATTCCAACTCACAAAATTTATTGTTGGCATGTTTTCTTATAAGGTCCATTTGAGACCCCAAATTACCTCTAATGGGAAAAAATCCAGGAGATAGACTCTTCACCAAGCACCAATGCTTCCAAGTGAAAAACACAATCACCAACCCTTTTGACACAAAATAAACAAAAGAGGCTGGGATACTCCACAAAGGTTGTTGAGCAGAGGTCAGAGATGCTTCAAAATATAAAGGTGGAAGCCACCTCACCATCATAACATTTCTATACTTGACCTTCGTCATACTGGCGTCATTCTCAATTGGCATCGCCTGAGTGCATCACTATGAGACTTAAATACCATATCTATCCTATGTTGCAAATATCCCTTATCCATCACTTTGGGCCTGAAATCATACTTTCCAACATGCACTCACGTGTGGCCCAAATATTAAACAAATATTACATAAATATTACTATCGGTGAACTGGATTACACAATGATTTCGCACCAAGCTTCTGCAATTAACCTGCTTGCTAGCTAATTAGCGAAATGGACTAATATCTGTTAGATCTAGATCGATGGTGTAATTAAATTGTTATAGGATGAATTTTATAAAGTATCGCGCCTATCAATAATTTCTTATATCGCACTAGTTCTCCCAATGAAATAGTTCTCTGCCATTGATCTGCAAAAAGATCATTCTTAACCATTGATCTTCTTCATCCTTGCAATGATTAATTTCTGTCTTCACAATAGATTTGCCTTTAACTTTCTTTTTATTTAGTCAGCAAAATTCCTCTTTAGTCATTGATCAAATCGCCTCTTGATCACCATCGTCGATTTGTAACCTCGTTAACCAATCTCTCCTATGCTGTGGATATACCTTTCAATGCACAACTAAAAGTGACTTACTGTGTGTAAATGTCAATACTCAAGACATTTTTTTATTCAACTAACCATATAGTCAACATTGTCACAAGATACGATTCAAATGGGAAATTTCTTCCAAACTCAATCAATAAACTCAATTAACCCAAAAATACAGGCATATGATCTTATTTCACAATGGTCCTTTATCTGAACCTAAACACAATGGATCGATCATTACAAACAGAGACCTCTCTCTCTCTATGTGTAAGCTCCAAGATTCTAAACTCTAATATTGTTCCTCTTGATTGAACCTTCCTCGAGCTAACTAAGCTCTAATAATCTACCTAAAAGCTTCTACGATCTAATAAGCTGTATATCTAAAGCTAAGTTATCCATCTAAATGACTCAACTAGATTAAATAAAACACTTACTCTGTTTTCTAGATCCTTCAAAGAACGAACAAAGTCCTTATTCGACTCTACTATCCTATATGACTTACTGTGCTTGATATATATTATTTTCTAGTAAGGTAAACAAGCAGCTCACTTTATTTTTGCTTACTTGTGGTTTTTCTACTTTAAAAAAATTATTGATGAAAACTTTCAAGGATTAGAGTGAAGAAGGAGTACCTTCCATTTGGATCATTTCTGCATTCAGAGTGACTTATCAGAATCCTATACATTATGTATTCTTCCTTGCATTAATATTTGGTAAGGATTAACATTTTCTTGAAAACATGGTTGTGTAATAGCTAATTTATTAACCACCTTACAAATTGGGGTGATATCATATGATATTTGTATAATATGTACTTTATAATTGTATAAATGGTAGCTAAAAGGATATTTCTACTATTTATTTTTTCTACATATTTTAGAATGAGAAACATATTAACTTTGATTTTGACTTTGGGTGCAGAGAAAAATTAGTGGATTATGCTCTTGCCTTTGGAAAATTCTATGATGGTGAAGGGTTTAAATACATTAAGGAGTGCCTTGAAAATGACACACTTCATCTCATTGGCCTTTTGAGTGATTGAGGTGTTCATTCACGATTAGATGAGTTGCAAGGTATTCTATATCTATAAATGCATTTTTATGAGTTGTTTATCTAAGAAAAGATTATAGATTTATGTTAGTGATGCAATTTTTAATCTTTGTATTTCTCCATAGTGTACGTGAATGCTATTTATATCACTAGACTAGATTCAGTTGGGTTTAAATATGTTATAATTGTAGAACCTAGTGATTTACTAACATAAATTTTAAGAGAAGGCTACTCTTAGATGGATCCATTAAGAAACAATTAGAAAATATGCTCATTCTTATCCACGAATACCTGAAATTCTAGTTAGATGTTCACTTCTAGAGTATGCGTATGAACTTGGATGCCAACTTTGTCTTGCAAAATGTTTATGGATTACTATTTTCTTTATTGAATAAATGTTGCATATGAAACATTTAAAGTTTAGCCAAATTATAAGGTAAGATCCATTTAGACTACTTTCTTAGGTCTCTTGCATCAAAAAGAATGTTGGGATTATTAGTCTTTTCTTAGAATTTCAAATGATGCAATCTTGGTGTTAATATTGCCCCTTTCCCTAATTCTTAAAGGGTTCTAGCTCAATGGTAGAGCGCCTTCTTTACAATCATGAGGTTAAAGGTTCAATTCCTTCCTTCCCTAATGATATTGCAATATTGATGTTTTAAATAAAATATATTTTATTATGATCTATTATGGCTACGAGGGGGGTTTTAAACTGACTTCATATGTCACTATGACGGGGGTCATAACTGCCTCCAAAGGTTTGTAAAGCATTTTAGCGGGGGGTCTCGAACCACCTATGTAGGAACCTATGAGGGGGGTTTATAACTTACCCCAAAGGTTTGTAAATATTTTTATGGGGGTTTTCAAACCACCTCCGTAGGTACCTGCAAGGGGGGTTTTGAACCGCCTCCATAGGTACCAACAAGGGGGGTTTAAAACTGCCCCCAAAGTTTTATAATAGAGAGTTTTAAGGGAGGTTTTCACCTGCCCGCGTAGGTACTTAAGAGGGGGGTTTATATCGGCCCTTAAAAGTGACTTTTTTTGGGGGGGGGGCTTAGAAATGCCCCAAAAAGTCACTTTTAGGGGTGGTTTTGATCTCTTCCAGAACTAGCCTTAAAAATCAAAATTTTTAGCATCGGTGCTATTAGGGCCGGTTTTTTTAAATATCACCTCCAAATCCAAAACCACCCCCAAACCACTTTTTGGGGGGTTTATAACTGCCCCTAAAAGTCACTTTTAGGGGAGGTTTTGATCTCTTCTAGAACCGCCCCTAAAAGGAAATTTGTTTGGCACCAGTGCTATTAGGGCTTAGAACTGCCCTAAAAAGTAACTTTGGAGGAGTGTTTAGAACCACCTTGCAAAGTGTTTTTTGGGGGAGTTTACAACTATCACCAAAAGTCGCTTTTAGAGGGGGTTTAGAGCTGCCCCCAAAATCCACTCTTGGGGGGGTTTATAACTACCCCTAAAAGGAAAAACTTTTAACATTGGTGCTATTAGGAGTGGATTTGTAAAGACCACATCGAAATCAAAAACCTCCCCCAAAAGTGGCATTTGGAGGCGGAAGACATCTGCCCCTAAATGTGAAATTTGTTCCATTGTTTCCTAAAGATACACCCAATTAAGTAGGAATAGGTCCCACAAATGGTGAGGATGGAGGGATATCCCCTCCATTCCAAGGGTATCCCTAGAGAAGAGGGGCATAACTATTAGGGTTTCTTTGAAAAAATTTAAATAGTGGATAGGATGTAAAAGGTGCACTAGGTATACCAGTGAGAACCACATTAGATGACCCAGTAGTGTTATTCAGAAATACTGGAGGACTAATCACTCTAGTATTGCGTGAAATGGATGGTGTTGAAGTAAATTTCAATGACACCATTGGTGTAGAGTGTGTGTTATATATCGATCCACTTACATGCATAGGAGACACTTCACCGGATAATATAGATGAAGTAGGGGTTTAATGTTGATGTATTTCTAACTTCAGAATGTATTCACTTGTATATTTTATATATTGTATTTTGTACCCCGATGTTCCTATTAGGAGAATCATTAATGTAATCAAGTCATGTAAAGTCATAGAGGCTAACCCTCAATGTAAGTCAGGGCAATAGTCCCCACAATCTCAGGGTACTAGGGTTATTAGACTCTCGTAGAGAAGTCAGCCCTGGTAAGTAATTGTCAAGTCAGAAAGTATTATAAATAGAGAGTGAGGCTCTCTATTTGAGACACACACTCACTCAACTATAGTGCATGAGTGAGAGAGAAGGAGCTAGCACAAGTGAGAGAGATATCAACTATCGGAGATCATCTTTGTGTTTTTGTGTTTTAATTTTTCCATCGGTGTTCATTCA
>LPNX010463750.1:206684-248175 GCA_001517045.1 Pseudotsuga menziesii | reverse complement strand
ATAATAAAATAATAGTTAAAATAATAAAATAATATTTATTAATTTTGGAGGAAAAAAGAAAAAAACTACTTTTTGTGTTCGTATTTTCGACATATCTTCCTTTGTTTTTACTCAAATTTCAATCGGGAGAGCTTGTTGGATGTGGAATTTGATTACGCATCCAAATAGTACCCACGCTACATACTTTTTATGGACCCCACTACCCCAAAAACAAGAAATATCTGAAAAAGCATGATGATGATGTCATCATCACATTTTTTCAGGTATTTATTGTTTTTGGGATAGAGAGGTCCATCAAAAGTATGCAGTGTGGGTACTCGTTGGATGCAGAATCAAATTCTACATCCAATGAGCTCTCCTGATCAAAATTTGAGTAAAAAAACAGGGAGATATGTTGAAAATACGAACAAAAAAATTAGTTTTTTTTTATAAAATATGTCAATTCAACCATTATGGTTGACTCATTTTATTGGAATTCTATTGGTTCTTGAATTCTAACTCACAAGAACTTATTATTGGAACGTTTTCTTATAAGGCCCATTTTAGACCCCAAATTTCCTCTAATGCCATCTATGAGGAAGTTGCGGGGTTTTCTCCTTTATGGTTTCCCTAAGGAAAACTCTTGGTGTCTCTTGTCTCTTGTGATTATTGTTGTGCATGTTATTCTCTCAGATAATATCCTATATCATATTGATTAAATGATAAAAATCTAACATGGTATCATAGCTAACCTGAGAACAAGACATTGTGTAGCTGTGGAAGATACAACTTCTTACTTTTTGGGTATCTCTCCACAGATCATCAAAAAAAGGAGGCTAGGATAACTCTCCATTGAAAGATGCATCTTTCTGTCAAAGTAGAATTTGATTTTGGGCATTTTCAATATTTGACCTGTCACTGCTGCGGGAAATTAGGGATTTTCACAAAAGAGGAATTTTTGAGTGATCCCAGCATAGGATTTTTCTCCTCAAAATTAAAATTTAGAGACCAAAATCGAAATTTTTGGTTTGGTAAAACTCTTGGAAATTCAAACCCTAATATTCCCCTTGACCTTAAAACCCTAAAATACTAAAACGAGTAGTTTTGGTACATTCTCTATATCTTGAGATTGGAGATGGATCAAGAGCCAAAACGTTTACAAGACGAAGATACATTCCTGATGTACCATGTGTAAAAATTTTAGACTCATATTCTCTATATTCGGGGAGATATGATTCCTCCAAATTAAGGTTCCAGCATCTCCCAAGATTCATCCCTAAATAGGCCACCATGGAAGAATTTCTATATCTTGTGCTACGAAGGTCCAAATGAAATTTAGCGAGTTTTTCTAGATAGGAAAAAGAATTTACTTTCGGTGGTAAAATTTTGAGACCCCGAAGGTGAAACAGTGACAAACATAAGTGTGTACAAGTTTGCTATTCTGAGTAGTCTTGAAACAAGTAACCTTGGAAAAAATCTCATCAGTCCCAATTGGATAGAGGATAGATGAGGCTAACTTAGGACAAAGTTTTAGACACTTAGGAGCATCATGTTTTGATATATTTCAGAAACAATATTAGGCAATTCTACAAAAGAAATTGAAGAAAACTAGGGCATTAGATATTTTGCAGTTTTGATCACAGTTTTGGGAAAATGATGATGTTTCTCAGCTCGCCTTGACGATGCGCATATTTCTATCCAATCAAATATGAAAGATTCCAAGTTTTTAAAATTAGGGTTTCTATGACAAACCCTAGATCATCCAGATCCAAAACCAAGATGAACACCTCAAATCAGTAAGATCTAATATTTTTCTATTTACATTTGAGTTTCTCATCTTAGAATGACTAATCACACCAATTTTATGACAAGCTTGGTGGAGCTGACAACTTCCAAGCATGCAAGTATAGGATCTCACTGGTTCATGAAGAAAATTAATTGGACATCTAGATAAGTGGAGAGGTTCCAGTTCCAGAGGGAGATGTGGCTAAAGCCTTACACAAAAATAACTTGGTCAAGGCCAAGATGATCACCTTATACCACAAGTGTATTCCCTAAAGACACCTAAAGAGATGTTTGATTCCTTGACCAATATTTTTTAAGGGAAGAATAAAAATCAGAAGAAGTATAGGAACTCCATGATCCTTGAAGAAATTGACTTAGATCAGTATTTCATTAAAGAAGTTATAATAGCGAGAGGGAGATGAGGATGAGTCTAGAACCAAGAAAACCATTGCATATCATCTCATCCCTCATGTTTCATCTTTGAAGACACCAAAAGGAAGTGTTCGATGCTATGATGAAGCAATCGAAGAAGAATAAGATATTGTTATAACCACCTTGAATTTCCTCCCAGGATCATGGGATTCATTCATTCGAGGAATGTGTGCCATAAGGAAGTGATTATATTCAACAAACTCTAGGAAGAGTGCACACAAGAAGAAGCTCGACTCATAATAAGAGAAAAGAAGATGGGAGCAACTGAAGATCTAGCTCTCACGATTCAAAGAAGATCCCTCAAGCGATGAGGAATATGAAGGACTCAATTCTTGAAGAACCTCTTATCCATTTTAGCATTTGGATAAGAAATGATGATGTCATGAATGACGAAGATGATGAAGAGGAAGGCTTAAGGAGTCTACCCCCGAAAGGAATAAAGATAAATATTCAATTGTCATTTCGTGATATTATTTTTTTATGCATTTGTTTATATTCATTTGATGTGTTATGCATGATAGTATGTTTGCATTAATGATAGTATACTAGTAATATGCATGTGATGGGTAAGTAGTTGATGGTTCTATACAACTCTCCATTACTACTTATCTAGAATGAAACCTCTTTGCTAGTGCACAATCTCAATGATTTCATGGTAGAGATGGAAGGCATCTAGAAATTTTCTGTGAGATATGGATGACTATTGTATTGGCTAAAATAGTTGTATGATTATATCTTTATGGATAATAATTTTCCATTATAAATATGCCTAATAAAATGTTTGTAACCATACAACTAATGCATTTTACGTGCAGGAAATAGCGTGTACAATCACCTACAAGAAAACAAGGATGAGACTTGTTCTGAAGAACAAGTGACGACAGTTCAGGAAATAATCGAAGATGAAGAATAAGAGGGAGATGCTTTCAAAGAAAGAAAGAGGCCTAAGACACAATGCAGTTATGTGACATTGTTGAGCTACATCATTGATGCAGAGCCTTCCAGCTATGAAGAAGTAGCCAAGAAGAAAGGGAATGAGAGTACTAGTTGAAGAAGAATGATGTCTAGGATGAGGGATCTACAAGTTCCAACATGTAGTAGATGGAAACATCATGGGATACAAGGCAAGATTCATAGCACGAGGATTCTCACGGAAAGAAGGCATAGACTACAAAGAGACACTTTTAGCCACTAGAAGTTAAGACACATGACATAAAAAATTATGTGTGCAAATTATAGAAGGCCTTATAAGAGCTCAGAAGACACCCATGGGATAACACATACATGAGGAGCTTGAAGATCACCTAGAGTGATGAAGATCTTAACCTTTGCTACAAGGTTGAAGGTGAGAGCCTATAGAGGATGACAATCTCACAGATGGGTGTGAGAAGAACTTTTGAAAAGGCTCAAGATAGAGGATCTTGGTATTGAGTGACCCTAGATGGATACATAGAATATTAGTAGTAGGGGAAGATACTTGTCACTCAATTACATAATGCTTCAATGCATAGAGTACGAAAGGCAGAGGGAGAATGATGCTCCACTTCAGAGGGAGTGACGAAAGAATATCCCGAGGTTCGACATGGTACGACATGATGGAAAACTTACCAATCGCTCTAGGATTTACTGAGAGTAAAGCAGATTCCAACCTTGACTTCAAGGTTGAAGGAGAAATACAAATGATGCTTCTGTTATATGTCGATGACTTGTTCTTGACAGAAAGAGGAACTCATTAAATTTGCAAGAAGGAGACTTGTTGCCGAGCTTGAGATGAAAGACTTGGGTATGATGAACTACTTTCTAGGCATGGAGGTGTGGAAAAATGAAAATGGAATATCCATGGGACAAGGGAAGTATGCAGTAGATATCTTGAAGAGGTTCGAGATGATGGACTACAAGGCCATGACCACACCTATGGCATCAAACCTAAAGCTATTGAGTGATTCTTGATCAGATTCAGTTGATTCTACGGTGTATCGTCAAATTATTGGGTCCTTGATGTACTTGACAAATACGAGACCAAGTATTTGCTTTGCTGTGAACACATTGAGCCAGTTCCTGACGGATCTGAGACATGTTCACCTAATTGCTACAAAGCATATTCTAAGGTACCTAAAGGGTACAATATTTGATTATGGGCTTAAGTATGAGGGGAATCAGATGATTAATCTGGAAGTTTATGTGGATTCAGATTGGGCAGGAAGTGCCATTGATAGGAAGAGCACTTCGCAGTGCTTCTTCAGTATGGGATCAGGTGTGAACTCTTGGTTTATTAGGAAGCAGTCCTGTGTGGAACTAAGTACAACAAAAGCAAAAGAAGAGAATTGAAGCTCTAGTATGTGATCTAGATCAAGATCTCTCAAAATAGGGAGTGATGAGTACTAGCATAGCTGGTGAGATAGATTGTCTAAGCATAAACCCCTGGAAAGGCTTGTAGGTTTCTCAGACGTAAAAGGTCTTGTAGTTTTTCGTTGGATGTAATCGGTCCTGGAAAATCTTGTAGTTTATCCTCAAACATAATAAAACCTAATGTGATCCTATGCTAGAAAGGGCTAGAGCGAAGTTTGAGTACTTCAGAAGAGAAGCTTGGTGTTCTCTAGTTTGGGGCTCCTTCCAAGGGGAAGTGATGAGTCTGTGTGCCTTTCTGACATGGTGGTAGGATGTGTTCCTCCCATGGTAAATTGTAAGTGAAAATCCCTTCTAACATGGTTGCAGGATGTGTTCCTCCCATGGTCAAATGTAAGTGCAGAGCCCTTCTGACATGGTTGTGGGATGTGTTCCTCCCATGGTCAGATGTAAGTGCAGAACGTTTTTGACATGGTGGTAGGCTGGCCCTCCCATGGTCAGATGTAAGTGCAGAGAACTTCTGACATGGTTGCAGGATGTGTTCCTCTCATGGTCAGATGTAAGTGTAGAGCCCTTTCGACATGGTTGTGGGATGTGTTCCTCCCATGGTCAGATGTAAGTAGAGAGCCCTTCTGACATGGTTGTGGGATGTGTTCCTCCCATGGTCATATGTAAGTGCAGAGCATTTTCGACATGGGTGGAAGGTTGGGCCTCCCATGGTCAGATGTAAGTGTAGAGCCTTTCCAACATGGTGGTAGGTTGGGCCTCCCATGGTCGGATGTAAGTGTTGAGGCTTTTCGACATGGTGGCAGGTTGGGCCTCCCATGGTCAAATGTAAGTGCTAAGCCTCTTCGACATGGTGCCAGGCTGGGCCTCCCATGGTCGAATGTAAGTGTTGAGCCATTCCGACATGGTGGTAGTCTAGGCCTCCCATGGTCGAATGTAAGTGCTGAGCCTTTTTGACATGGTGGCAAGTTGGGCCTCCCATGGTCAGATGTAAGTGCTGGTCCTTTCTAACATGGTGGCAGGTTGGGCCTCCCATGGTTAGATGTGAGTGCTAGAAATTTCTGACATGGTGGTAGGCTGGACCTCCCATGGTTAGGTATAAGTGTTGGATGAGCCTTTCTGACACAGTTGCAGGCTGGGCCTCCAATGGTCAGATGTGAGTGATGGGCCTTTCTGACATGGTGGTAGGCTATACCTCCCATTGTCAGATATAAGTGTTGGGTGGTCCCTTCCAACATGGTGGAAGGATAGGCCTCCCATGGTTGGATATAAGCACTAAAGAAGATGAAGGCCTACATGGAGGCTAGGAATACAACCAACATGAAAAATGGTTGGCTCTGTAGAAATTCCTATGATGAGTACAATTGAGAGGAATCACCATTTTCTCAAGATAGAGGGAGCAGTGATAATGATGATGATCTAGTGATGATCCATCTTTGATGATGATCCAGTGATGATACAACTTTGATAAATGATCTAGTGATGAATACTTGTGCTGATGAATTGTGTTAACATAATACATTCCTAGCTAAGAGGGAGTGTTGATGTATTTGTAACTCCGGAATGTATTCACTTGTATATTTTATATATTGTATTTCTTTTTACCTCGATGTTCCTATCAAGAGAATCATTAATGTAATCAAGTCATGTAAATTCATATCGGTTAACCCTCCATTGTAAGTTGTAATGTCCCAAATTTTTCATTGGGTCACAATGGCCAAATCACACTTTCCATATTCATGAAAGTTGTCAAATTGATGCTAAAGGTCAAATAATCGCCGAGGAAAATCACTAGCTTCCTAGGTTGGGCATGGAAGCTTTGAGATTTGGAAGAAGGGGGACAATAAATGATGTTTTAACATTATAATAGAATAAATATTTAATAAAGGAGATAAATAAATAAATACAAGGGAAAAATAAAGTGGCAAGTGATCATGAGGACACATGGAGGATGTGGGACCCACACTAGCTAGAATTCTTATGTTAAATGGCATCCACCTATTGCAATATCAAATATATGGAAAGCCTAATGTTTTGGATGGATTATAAGGTCAATATAATTGTCCATATACTTCATAGATCTAATTTTGGATGAAGCGTAACTTACATGAGCAAGGAAGAGCCAAATGCGGAGTTTCATGGACACTTGGCTAGATTCCCCTTACACTTATGACATCTATGACACCAATGATGGAGATTCTATGAAATTTAAGACACAAGTCAGATATGAAGGCTGAGATCTGACATATCTGACATATTAGTTCGAAATAGATCATCCAATAGAGCTCTCCTGTGATTTGGAGAAGCCCAATGGGTTCCTACTCAATTTAGGCGAAGATGGAAGGTGAAGAGAAAGGCCACATGACATAGCATGAGAAGCCACACCAATTCGACATGGATTGGGTTTATGGATGTATTTGTAAGTTGAGGATATCATTAATGTTTATAAAATTTAGGTATCATCCATGAGAATAGGATTTTTGATCAGTTGTGAAATTTGTTGTTGTGAAAAGAGAGAGCTAGTGAGTGACTAGTTCATGCTTGAGCCAATTTCGAGGGTGAAATATTCTCATCCTAATTGGTAATTGGAGAGGCCACTCAGGAATTTCAAGGAGATTTAATTCATTTATAATATACATTTTCAGATACATAAGCTCATGGACACTTCAGGATTCAGCTCATTCCCCCTCCCATCTCCTTTCACCATATTTCAACTCGGTGGAGTGAGGCGCACTTGGTGAGCCATTTATATTTTTGAGGGAGATCATATTTCTCCATAATTTTGTATTATGATGTGTATACTCTGATATCTCTCTTCATAAATTTTTCAGGTATAAATTCCAATATATTTTATTTATTATTGATCAATAATAAATAAGCAGTGCCATTCCCCACTTCTTTGTTGCAAACTCTTATAATATTGGTAGATTTGGATGGATGTGTAAAATATTGATTATTAATGAATGAATGGAATTTAAATAAATCATATTTGAGGTTTCATATTCATTAACTGATATTTTTTCGCCATTGTTTCGAATTCCATAACCATTAGATTAAATTGCATCTCATTTCCCCAAGGGTTCAATACTAGTTTTTATATATCTGATGGAAGGAAGTGTTAATAACCATGGGAGTTATATTGGTTCATAATATGAGTCCCTATTTATGTCCTATAATTATCCCCTGCCTCAATTTATAATTTGAGTTGGTTTCTATACATTTGGGAGGCCATTCCGGTAATTACCCGGGGGATTTGAGCCCCAAAATTGCTAATAAAATCATCTATCGTGTTCAGAATTGAGTTCAAACTTTCAGAAGTGATTGGAGGGAAATAATACTTCCATGAAAATAAAAATTAAGTTATTATATCATTCATACACATTTTCTGAAAATTTGGGAGAAATTGGTCCAATTTGGAGACCAAGACACTAAGACTAGTCAAGAGAAAAAATTGTGAAAAATTGGGCATTTTAGTAAAAATTTTAAAAAGGGACATTACAAGTGGTATAATAGAATGGTATTGGAACCTATTGAATTTATTTATGGTATATATGAATTTAATAAATTAATTAAGTCAAGTGATGAGGAGATGACCAAGCAGGTTAAGCAAGCATTCGAATTGATGGCTAGCCAATATATAGGTAGTAGAAGTTTCCATCATGAAGAGACACATAATACCATACATTTTGAAAACATTAATGATTGGTTGAAGGAATCTATGAAAAATAATTCAAATAAGAACTCATTAAGGAATAATCATTAATGCACAAGTAGGGAGGAGACCAAGGAGCTACAAATTTATTTGGGTGGTTAAGAAGAAAAGCATTACATCAAGAGGATCGAAAGTCACTCCCAAATGACTTTGAAAAAGATTATGAAAACTCACATGAGAAGGAATAAGAGTACCTTGAAAATATTGAATATCATTCTAAAACAAATTCTACTATGGACATGGACCAAAGGGAATCTGTTGATGGATGTTTGAACTATGAAGGAGTACCTAATGATGGGTGCTCACAACTCTATATTGGTGACATAGAGGTCAGATCTGAAAATGTTGCTGAAATAAAAATTTCTCATGGGCATAAATATGAATAGATTTTATCATCAAAGGAAGAACTAAGATCAACTTCCCCATCACCACTTGAGCTTGAAGGAGTTGATCAAATCCAGAATGGAGAAGAAGAGGAGGTTCACTCCCATGAACCATCCTTCATTGAAGGATCCTTGAAGATGAGTGAAAGGGATATCCAATAATTTCTTAGCATACTCAATGACACTAAATAATTGGTATCAAATTCTTGTTGGAGAGACACTTCCTTGGAGGAGCCATAATTCCTTGAAGACATGGAGAAGATTCAAAGAACAATGTACAACATCGAATATTGTAAAATGGTAGATTGTCTAGAGGATTCTCATGACATGGAGGATCATGAGAGATGTGGAAATTTGAATGTACTTGATGGGTTTGAAGCTTAACTTTAATAGATTCAAACACTTGATTTGGTGGGAGAGGAACTTGAATTGTCTCTTGATGAAGGTTTTGCAAATTTTAAAGAAGAACATGATTCCTGTACATTGTAACCAATCTATGACAAATGTTTCACACTTTTGAAAGAGATGCATGATACTACCCATATGGATCCTTACCATGATGAAACTTCTGCACTTTTTCAGCATTTGGGTGAGTTAGTTCATTCTCCTACATCCTACAATTCCATATTTTGCAGCATTCATCCTAATGAAGTATGGGTGAAAGGTTTCTTTTTTATGGTGGCACATGAAGAGTATGTGCATTGTATTTCTCCTTTTAATGATGGAATTATTAGAGCACCATATTATTTACGTTTGTAGAAGCATTCTTATTTACATTATGATTATACACATCTCCATGGGTGCACCTATGATGTTCACTTGATTCACTTGGAGACTCATGACTTTTCTTGCTCCTTTCCTAGTCTACTTGAAGTTGTAGTAACTTCATTCCACACTTGGGTTAAGAGTTATATGATTGAAGAACATTATTATTGGCATCAACATCCTCTGATGTTACATGATGATATACATATCCATGAGTGTATTGATGAGGCTTCTTTGAGCCAGTTAAAGTCTTCATGTTTTCCTTGCTCCTTCATATTTTGGTGGAGATTCTCCATTCACTTATGGGATGAAAGAAAACATAGATGATTATATCGATGCACATTACATATCATTTGGAGAACATTATTATTCACATTTGCAGCAGCATTCCTTTTTACTTTCTTATGAGACACATCTACATGGATGCACCTATGATATGCATTTGAGTCACTTGAAGACTCGTGGTTTTTCTTGCTCAACACTTGGTTCATTTGATGTTGGAGGAAATTCATCCAAAACTGGGGTGGATAGATTTACGATGTGAGAAAAAAAAATTTACCAACCAAATACATTGTTATATATTTATGATTCACTCATTTATGGATGTATGGGTGAGACTTCTTTGAGTCATTTGAAGTCTCCTTGTTTTTCTTGCTCATTATTTAGTTCATATTTGAGTGGAGATTCTTCATCCAATTCTTGGATGAAAGAATACATGCCTGAATATTTTGATGCATATCACAACCTTTTGGAGAAGCATTATAGGACATGGGATACTCACCTATGTCATTGGAGCAGATTTGATTGGTCACTTGAAGCATGTATGCACTTGGCAAATGGTAGCCTACTCACATGGAGGTATAAACACTTTCATGATTTTTTGGTGAGGCACCTCCTTCATGTGCATTTTTATTATGTTGTTATGTACTTTGATGATATATATTATGTACTCATGATGTTTGGAAGAATGCATACAAGAAAATGGTATCCAGGAATTCTCTTTCCTAATGGTATGGGTTGGGGAGCACTCTTAATTGTTGGAGTGCAATGCAAGAAATGGGACCCTGGGATAGTTTTTAGTCCCATTGATTTCAAATTATTTGGGAAAAAAATAGTATGGGAGATGGATTAACCAATTAATAAGGTGATGTTAATAATATTAATGTAGTAGCAAGCAAGGCGGTTCCTCTCTAAATTATTCATGGAATCTCAAGGACTCAAAGTGGGAAGTTCAGTGGCAACTTCAAAGAATCATATAGAAAGCAGGTTCTTCAACAACCATGTTTGAAATTGCTTGAGGACAAGCAATATGGGGAAGGGAGGATTTTTAATGTCCCAAATTTTTCATTGGGTCACAATGGAAAAATCACACTTTCCATATTCATGAAATTTGTCAAATTGATGCTAAAGGTCAAATAATTTCCAAGGAGGAAAATCACTAGTTTCCTAGGTTGGGGGTGGAAGCTTTGATATTTGGAATAAGTGTGGAAATAAATGATGTTTGAAAATTATACTAGCATAAATATTTAATAAAGGAGATAAATAAATAAATACAAGGAAAAATCTAAGTGGCAAGTGATCATGATGACACATGGAGGATGCCCACAATAGCTAGAATTCCTATGTTAAATGGCATCCACCTCTTGCAATCTCAAATATTTGGAAAGCCTAATGATTTGGATGGATTATAAGTTCAATATACTTGTCCATATAATTAATATGTATAATTTTGGATGAAGTGTAACTTACATGAGCAAGGAAGAGTCAAATGGGGAGTTTCATGGACACTTGGCTAGATTCCCCTTACACTTATGACATCTATGACACCAATGATGGAGAATCTAAGAAATTTATGGCACAAGTCAGATATGAAGGATTAAATATGACATATATGACATATAATGTCAAAATAGAGCATCTAATAGAGATCTCATGTGATTTGGAGAAGCCCAAAGGGTTCCTACTCAATTTAGGAAAAGACGGAAAATGAAGAGAAAGGCCACGTGGCATAGCATGAGCAGCCACACCAATTCAACTTGGATTTGGCTTATGGATGTATTTGGAAGTTTAGGAGACAATTAATTTTTATAAAATGCAT
The DNA here is from genome assembly GCA_001517045.1 of Pseudotsuga menziesii. NCBI lineage: Eukaryota > Viridiplantae > Streptophyta > Pinopsida > Pinales > Pinaceae > Pseudotsuga > Pseudotsuga menziesii. The sequence goes on along the minus strand of LPNX010463750.1, from coordinate 236,669 downwards.
GGATCAGCCATGATAAGGGGATTTTTCATCAGTTTTGAAATTTGTTGTTGTGAAGAGAGAGAGCTAGTGAGTGACTAGTTCATGCTTGAGCAAATTTCGAGGGTGAAAGATTCCCATCCTAATTGGTGATTGGAGATACCAATCAGGATTTAAAGGAGATTAAATGGAGTTATAATATACAGGTGCATCTACAGCATACTGTGGAAAATTCAGGATTCAGCTCATTCCCCCTTCCATCTCACATTCTTTCACCATGTTTCAGCCCATTGGAGTGAGGTGCACTTGGTGAGCCATTTATCTTTTTGAGGGAGCTCCTATTGCTACAAAATTTTGTATTATGATTTAAATACTATGATATCTATACTCATAAATTTATCAGGTCTAAATTCCAATATATTTTATGTATTATTGATCAGTAATAAAGAAACAGTGCCATTTCCCACTTCTTTGTTGCAAACTCTTATAATATATGGTAGATTTGAATGGCTGTGTAAAATATTGATTATTCATGCATGGATGGAATATAAATGAATAATATTTTATTTTTCATATTCATTAATGGATATTTTTGTCCATTGGTTTGAATTCCATAACCATCGGATTAAATTGCTTCTCATTTCCCCATGGGTTCAAAACTAGTTTTTATATATCTGATTGAAGGAACTATTAATAACCATGGGAGTTCTATTGGTTCAGAATATGACTCCCTGTTGATGTCATATAAACATAACATGAATCAATTTTAAAATTATAGTGGGTTTTTGTACATTTGGGAGGCCTTTCCGGTAATTACCCCGGGGGGATTTGAGCCCCAAAATTGCTAATAAAATCATCTATCTTGTTCAGAATTTAGTACAAAATTTCAGAAGTGATTGGAGGGCCATAATGCATACATAAAAATAATAATTAAGTTATTATATCATTTATACACCTCTTCTAAATATTTGGGAGCAATTGGGCTAATTTGGAAACCAAGACACTAAGACTAGTCAAGAGCAAAAATTGTGAAAAATTGGAAAATTGGGCATTTTAGTAAAAAATTAAAAAGGGACATTACATAAGTCAAAGAAATAGTCCCAATATTTTTGGGGTACTAATTTTATTATAGTATCCTAGATAAATCGGCCCTGGTAAGTAATTATCAAGTCGAAAACTACTATAAATAAAGAGTGAGCCTCTCTATTTGAGACACACACTCACTCAACTATAGCACATGAGTGAGAGAGAGATCAGCTATCAGATATCATCTTTGTATTTTTTGGTTTTAATTTTGTAATTGGTGCTCATTCTATCTCTGAGGAAGTTGCGGGGTTTTGTCCTTTATGGTTTCCCTAGGGAAAAATATTTGTGTCTCTTGACTCTGGTGATTATGGTTGTGCATGTTATTATCTAAGATAATATCCTATATCATATTGATTAAATGATAAAAATCTAACACGTAAATGTCTCCTAATCATTACCCTATTTTTTCCATTACAAAACCTAAAGGAACACCAATCCTAGGTTGTATGAACGGAAGTATTTGTAGAAGAACCGAATCTTCTAAGTGAGTGCGGGGTGCATTAAAATTTATTGAAAACTCTTTAGCTTACACGTCTTAAAATTCTATTGAAATAATATTAGGTTGAGTACATCTAATAAGTTCAAGTTGTCATATACTTTCTCTTATACCTATCAATTAAAAATATCCACGTGTGTTAACTCTTCACCTTTGAGGTGGCGGTGGGGGCTCCACTATAAGTGGTGGAAGGTTCTAAAACATTATTGACCTACATAGAGATCGAATCTTCATAGTTAATTTCTTTTAATTAAACACACCTAAGGCCAATCTAGGATACAAGCAGTCCAAACAACAAAGTACTAGAAAATTCGTAAGTATCCAAACCAAGTAGATAAATATAGCTTCCAAAGGGAATTTTTGGATGATGAGGGCCCATAACTAACTAGTGAAGGGTGAAGTAAATTTACCTATGGTATACAATACAATCACTTTGGGGAAATCACTTGAATCACTAACCTCATTTTTAACGAGTCGCATGGGGTTTTGTCCAAAGTTTTTCCAAGGTACATTGTAAATATCCTTCCACCATCACCTATGTAAGAATACTAATGGTCAAGATACTATGGCTACCAATTCTAAAAACAAGGTCTGGTAGAATACTCTTCAGTCCAACTAGTGTGCATGGGAAGGGACTTAAATCTCGAAACTTAAATAGTATCTACATCGTACATGGAGAAAAGTGGTACTGAATGACCCATTGAACACACAACATCTCTGGCTTATGCTAAACTGAGTATTTAAAGCGTATCTCTATGATCTAATCTTGCACAACCTCATGCTTGATTCTTATATGAGAGGAGATTTTTGGATCACCTCTTTGCAAGGTTGGATTTCCTATAAAAATAGCCACTAATTTTGATTTTTGTAATTTTTCTAGTTTAAGTATGAATCCTAACCTAAAACCCTAGCTTAAATAGTAGGTGTCATCCCTAAAAAGAAATATTTACTAATTAATTTCAATTTATAATTGTTCTTTTTAGAGGTCGTTAGTTACTCGGGGGTAAGTGGTTGTGAAACTGATGGAGTATTTCGAATTAACAAAAATAAAAAAGACACATGATGTAAATAAGTATCAAAATGATTTTCTCACTTAATTTTTCTCTTTTTTCAAAATTAATGAAATTACCTATGTGACTTTAGAACAAACATTTTCTTTCTCTTTTTGAAATTTTCAAAAACTATGCAAATGCACCTACCCAATGCAACTAGACTAGAGTGCATATAATTTTCACATGTTTTTATTTTATTTTGAAAATTAAATAAAAATAAAATACTATGAACCATATATCAATCAGATGTAAAATATTATAGAAATCAGATTCAATACCAAGACTTAATAAAAACATACCTAAGCAACTCGAAAGATTTCACAATAAATACTTTGGGAAAACTATGATGTGTTTACAACAAAGTTGTTCAAACTTGGAATAGAAGGTTCATGTCAATCATCAAGTGACAAGACAAAGAGTTGATCCATAAATCAACAAGAGTTGAGACACAAAGACTCTACACACACTTAGTCCAAGAATAATCCAAGTAGAAATACCAAACTAATTCTTTTCACAAACATTCATTCCAACTAACTAAAAAAATCTTGAAAATCATCCAAATAGAGAGAAAATTATGGCTAACAAACAAACAAAGTTCTATAAGAAGTATTCAAATTCTCAAAAATAAAAAATAAAAAAAAAACTGGAAAAGATAAACCTATGTTGTCAATTCAAGTTACAGCAAAAAACGTGACTGTTCAATAGGAAAACCGTATATGGCTTGTGATTATATAGTGGGAAAACCATGTTTTCTCAGCAAATATGTAGGTGCAAGTAGCCCGCTGTTAGATTTTTATCATTTAATCAATATGATCTAAGATTTTATCTGAAAGAATAACATGCACAACAATAATCACAAGAGATAAGAGACACAAATATTTTTCCTTGGGGAAACCATAAAGGAGAAAACCTCGCAACTTCCTCATAGATAGAATGAGCACCAATAGGAAAAGTAAAACCCAAGAATATGAAGATGATATTTGACAGATGTTCTCTCTCTCACTTGTGCGAGCTAGTTCTCTCTCACTCATGCACTACTGTTGAGTGAGTGTGTGTTTCAAATAGAGAGTCTCACTCTCTATTTATACTTGTTTTTCACTTGACATTTACTCTATAAGGCCGAATTCTCTAGGAGAGTCTAATAACCCTAATATAACTCGACTGTGCAGACTATTTTCCTGACTTATAATGGAAGGTTAACCTCAATGAATTTACATGACTTAATTATATTAATGACTCTCCCAATCGAAGGAACAAACATCTCCATCGGGGTACAATGAAATACAATAAGAAATATAAAAGTGAATACATTCTGAAGTTACAAATACATCAACACTCCCTCTAAACTAGGAAGGTATTATATTGACACAGTTCATCAGCACAAGTCTTCATCACTCGATCATCATCAAAGCTTGATCATCATGAACATCATTGTTTCTGCTATCTCGAGCAATGGTGATATCTCTCAAATATACTCGTCATAGGAAGTTCTACAGAGCCATCCCTTTTCCATGGTGGATGTAGGCCTAGACTCCATGTATGTATTCATCGATAGAGCCAACCCTTTTTCATGCTAGATTTAAGTCTACAGTGCCAACCCTTTTTCATGCTGGATGTAGGTCTTCATCTAAAGAGCCATCCCTTTTTCATGCTGGATGTAGGTCTACAATGCCAGCCCTTTTTCATGTTGGATGTAGGTCTCCATACACAGAGCCATCCCTTTTTCATGATGGATGTAGGTCTACAATGCCAACCCTTTTTCATGCTAGATGTAGGTCTCCATCTACAGAGCCAACCCTTTTTTCATGGTGTATGTAGGTCTACAGTGCCAACCCTTTTTCATGTTGGATGTATTCCTTTCCCTCTGCAAGGTATTTATCTATAGAGCCAAACCTTTTTCATGCTAGATGTAGGCCTTGCACTCTGCAAGGTATTTATCTACAGATCCAGCCCTGTTCAATTTTGGATGTAGGACTTGCACTATGCAAGGTATTTATATACAGAGCCAACCCTTTTTCATGCTCGATGTAGGCGTCGCCATCTGCAAGGTATTTATCTACATAGAAATCCATTTTTCATGCTGGATGTAGGCCTATCCCTCTATAAGGTATTTATCTACAAAACCTTCCCATTATCATGCTAGTTGTAGGCCTATCCCTCTTCCAGGACTTTTTCTTTAGATCATCTCATTGTCACACAGAGCACAACCCAGATACACATAACACAACATTCACATTCACTGGCATGGTAGGACACGCCTACTACCATATAGGGAAGGATTCAGTACTTACATCCACCGGCATGGTAGGGCACACTTACTACCATCCAGGACGGGCTCATGTGTATCACTTCCCCTTGGAGGGAACCTCAATCTGAAGAACACCAACCTTCTCTCTGAAGTACTCAAACTTCACCCTAGCTAACGGCTTTGTCAATACATCAGCTACCTGCTCGTCTGTCACAACATAATGGAGCTTCAGTTATCCTCTTTACACCATATCCCTAATATAGTGATACTTGATCTCGATATGCTTCAACTTGTCATGGAACATAGGGTTCTATGAGAGAGCTTCACACAACTCTGGTTGTTGCAATATATACAAGTAGCATCCAAATGGATATCAAATAGGTCAGATAATAGATTCCTCAGCCACACTACATCACAACTAGCCAAACAAGCTACGACATAATCTGCTTCAACTGTACTTAGTGCCACACAGGACTACTTCCCACTAAACCAAGAGATCATGCCTGATCCCATACTGAAGCAGTACCCCGAAGTGATATTCCTATCAATGGAACTTCCTACCCAATCCAAATCCACATAACCCTCTAGGTTAATATTCTAATTCACCTCATACTTGAGCCCATAATCAACTGTACCCTTTATGTACCTCAGAATATGCTTTGCAGCAATCATGTGAACATGTCTTGGATCCGTTAGGAACTGGCTCAATGTGTTCACGACAAAGTAAATAACTGGTCTCATATTTGTCAAGTACATCAAGGACCCAACCATATGACGATACATCATGGCATCAAGCAACTCTATTGATGCATCACTCTAATAGATTCAAGTTTGATGTCATAGGTGTGGCCATGGCCTTGCATTCCATCATCCCAAACCTCTTCAGGATATCCACTTCATACTTCCCTTGTCTGAGGGAGATTCCATTCGCACTCTACCACACCCCCATGTCTAGAAAGTATTGCATGATACCCAAGTCCTTTATCTCGAACTCGGCAGCAATATTCATCTTCATGTCATTGATCAACCCATCCTCACTTGTCTCAAACAGTTCATCTACATACAGTAGGAGTATCATTGGGCTCCCTTCCTCAACCTTGTAGTAAAAGTTGGGATCCGCTTTACTCTTGGTAAAGCCTAAACTAGTCAGGAAGATGTCAATCTTGTCGTACCACATCTGGGGTGCTTGTTTCAAACCATATACAAGGCCTTCTTCAATTTGCACACATGAGTCTCCCTATAATGTGTCTCAAATCTTAGTGGCTGCTCCACATACACTTCCTCTTCCACTAAACCATTCAAGAACATAGTCTTCACATCCATCTAATATATCTTCCATTTCATCACTATAGCCAGAGAAAGTACTAATCTGATGGAAGTGTATCTAGCTACAAGTGCAAAATTTTCTTCATAATCTATCCCTTCCTTATTGGAGAAGCGACGTGCCACAAATGTCGCTTTATATTTCTCTATGCTACCATCTGCAACATGCTTGATCTTGTAGATCCACTTGGAAGTGACAACAGACTTCCCTTCTAGTCTTGGGACCACATCCCAGACATTATTCTTCATGATCGACTAGTACTCCTCGATCATCGCATCCTTCCATTCTTTATTTTATGTCGCTTATTCATAGTTGGAATTTTCTTTATCAATGATGTCACACAGTAGAGATAAATAATTGGATTAGGACCTAGTTCTCTTCCTTTCTCTATGCATTTCTTCTGGAGCACCATATCTTTCTGCACCTTGGATAGCCTCACATACCCATGTTGTTTTTTTCTTGTAATAATTCTTCTCATGAAGTGGATCTATTAGTTCCTGAGGTTCTTCCATTTCATGATCTTCTTCTGGAGTTTCTTCAATCATTATTGTATCTCGGATCTTAAGTAATTTTGTTTCTTCAATATATTCAATAGGTCTCTTTCTAGATTTGTTGTAATCTAAGTCTTCGTCAGATATCACATCTCTATTGATGTCGATCTTCTTGAATCCTAGGAAATGTATTCCGTATTCCTTTGACCTTTCACTATATCCCAGAAATATACCCTTCTTTCTTGAAGGATCTAACTTTGTACGCTTTTCTTTCAGAATGTGTATGTACATTGGGAATCCCAATATTCTAATATGGATGAATTCTAGTTTCTTGTGAGAGAATACTTCTTCTAGTGTCTTGTTCTCAAGTACTCTATGCAGAGTATGATTTTGTACATACATAGATTTCCTGGAAGCTTCTGCCCATAGATGCATAGGAAGATCCTGATCATGAATCATTTCCTTTGTTGCTTCCAAAATCGTGCTATTCTTCCTTTCTATAACTCCATTCTGTTGTGGATTATATGGAGTGGTCAACTCCCTCTTAATCCTTGACTCTTTGCATAATTCCTTGAATTCATCTAATGTGAATTCTCTCCATTGTCTGATTGAAAGGTCTTGATTTTATTTTCTATATGGTTCTCGATCAAGGCTTTGAATTCCTTGAACTTACCGAAGACTTCATCCTTGTTTTTCAAGAAATATATCCATTTCTTCCTAGAAAAGTCATCAATGAAGGAAAAATAGTATACATATCCACTCAATGAACTAGATGACATCGGACCACATACATCGGAGTGGATGATTTCCAAGATTCCTTTTCCCTTTCTCTCAATACTTGGAAATGTCTTCTTTGTGTTCTTTCCCTTTGCACATCCTTTGCAAATGCCTTCATTCATTTCCTGTATTTCTGGAATACCTTCAATAACTTTGCTTGCAAGTGGTAATGCCCTATAGTGCACATGTGCAAGCTTTCTATGCCAAATTTCACTTGGTTCTACTGAGTCATGGACCAAATCTTGTTCTGGTTGGCCCTTTAATTTTTATAAGCCTCCCTCTTTCTCTCCAATCACTACTACATCATCTATGGTCTTTCCCTTTGACCACATAAGGACTTGGCAATATACAAATGCAACCCTCATTCCTTTTTCATCCAATGTAGATACGTGTTGATGTATTTGTAACTTCGGAATGTATTCACTTGTATATATTATGTATTGTACCCCAATGTTTATTCTGGGAAGTATATATAATGCAATTGAGTCATGTCATGCCCTGATGTTTCGATCAGGAGATTCAATAATGTAAACAAGTCATGTAAAGTCATTGAGGTTAACCCTCCATTGTAAGTTGGGGCAATAGTCCCCACAATTGTGTCAAGGTTAACCCACCTTGTTGATCGAAGGGAAAAGTCCCCACACTTGTGGGGCATTAGGGTTATTAGACTCTCCTAGAGATGTTGGACCTAGTAATTAATTCTTAAGTGGGGCTGACATGTTGAAGTGGACATCAAGTGAACGAAAGAATATAAATAGAGGGTGAGCCTCTCTATTTATTACACACACACTCAGTCACTTGGGCGCATGAGTGAGAGAGGAGAAGCTCTCTCAAGTGAGAGAGAGAGAGAAAAAGATCTTGGAGATCATATTTATGTTTTCGGGTTTTACTGCTGCCATTGGTGCTCATTCTATCTCTCAGGAAGTTGCAGGGTTTTCTCCTTTATGGTTTCCCCGAGGAAAATTCTTTGTGTCTCTTTCCTCTTATGATTTTTTTTGCATGTTATTCTCTCAGATAAGATCCTAGATCATATTGCTTAAATGATAAAACTATAGCATGGTATCAGAGCTAACCTGAGAACAAGACATTGTGCAGCTGTAGAAGCTATGGCTTCTTACTTTTTGGGTCTCTCTCCATAATCCATCAGCAAAAGTATGCTAGGATGACTCTCCATTGGAGGGAGCATCTTTGTGTCGAAGCGGAATTCGATTCCGAGCATCTTCAGTTTTTGGTAGGGCTTTTCACAGAAGAATAATTTATGAGTGAGCCCAGCATAGGATTTCTATCCTCATCAAAATCGAAGTTTAGAGACCTAGGTTGAGATTTTTGGTTGGGTGTAACTCTGGGAAAGTCAAACCCTAGTTTGACCCTGGGCTGGAAAAACCCTAAATACTAGAAATGATACATTTTGGTACATTCGCTATATCTCAAGATTGAAAAAGTATCAGGAGCTGAAAATTCCATAGGTTGAAGACAGATTGCTGATTTACATTGTGTCCAAGTTTCATCCTCAGATTATTTATCTTATAGGATATATGATTCCTCCAATTTAGGGTTCCATCCTCTTCCAGGATTCATCCCTAAAGAGGACCCCTAGGGAGCATTACTATATCTCGGGCTACCAAGGTGCAAATGAAATTTCTCAAGATGTTATAGAAATGGCATGGATTTTAATTTCTGTAGTAGAATGTTTAGACCCCGAATATGAAACAGTAACACGTGGAAGTCCGTACAACTTCCCTATGATGAACAATCCTGAAACATGTCACCTTTGGAAAACGATCATAAGTATTAATGGGTAAAACCAATTCTGATGAAACCTATGGTGTTGGAACAAGGACAGACGTGGCTACCATAGTATGAAATTTTAGACATATAGGAGATGTAATTTTAGAGATACTGTAGAAACAGTAGCATGCATTTCTGCAAAAGAAATTGGTAAACTAGGGCTTCTTGTTCGGGGAGCTTCCCTCCATTGTTTTTAGAAAATGAGTACATTGGATAGCTCACCTTGAAGAGGTATATATTTCTATCCAATTAGATATGAAATATTCCAAGTTTTGAAAATTATGTTTTCTCTGACAAACCCTAGACCACCAAGCTCCGAAACCAAGACAGACACCTCAAATTGGTAAGATCTAATTTTTTCCTATTTACTGTTGAGGTTCTCATTTCAGGATGACTAATCACACTAGCTTGATGACAAGCTTGGTGAGGCTGAAAAATTCCAAGCATGGAAGTATAGTATCTCACTAGTTCTTGAAGGAAATGAATGGGACACCTACATAAGTAAAGAGGTTCTGGTTCTAGAGGGAGATGAGGATAAAAGCCTTACACAAGAAGAACTTGGTCAAGGACAAGAATATCATTGCTGATTCAATCACGTATCACCTTATACCATAAGTGTCTTTCCTAAAGACACCGAAAGAGATGTTTGATTCCTTAACCAAGCTATTTGGAGGGAATAACATAAATCGGAGGATGGCCTTAAGAAACCAATTAAAGAATGTGAAGATCCAGAATGCAGAGACCATATAGTCATACTTTAAAAGGGTCTCTCAAATAAAAGAACAACTTAAAGTAGTAGAAGAAGAAGTGGAGAATGAAGAATTTGTGATAACCAGAATGGCCTCCCAGGATCATGGGATTCATTCATTCGAGGAATGTGTTCCAGAAGGAAGTGATTACTTTCAGCAGAATCTAGGAAGAACACACAAAAGAAGAATCTCGACTCATAATAAGAGAAAAGAAGATGGGAGCAACTGAAGATCAAGCTCTCACCATCCAAAGAAGATCCTTCAAGCGCATTAGAGGAATTTTGGGGTCTAAAATGGGCCTCCTAAGGAAAATAATATAATTATAGTTAAAATAATAAAATAATAGTTAAAATAATAAAATAATATTGATTAATTTTGGAAGAAGAAAGAAAAAAACTACTTTTTGTGTTCGTATTTTTTACATATCTCCCTGTGTTTTTACTCAAATTTCGATCGAGAGAGCTCGTTGGATGCGGAATTTGATTCCGCATCCAACGAGCTCTCCCAATCAAAATTTGAGTAAAAACACAATGAGATATGTCGAAAATACGAACAAAAAAAATAGTTTTTTTTAATGACAAATATGTCAATTCAACCATTATGGTTGACTTATTTTATTGAAATTCTATTGGTTCTTGAATTCCAACTCACAAAAACTTATTTTGGCACGTTTTCTTATAAGGCCCATTTTAGACCCCAAATTTCCTCTAATGGATGATTAATATGAAGAACTCAACTCTTAAAGAACCTCTTATACATCTTAGCATTTCGATAAGAAACGATGCTATTATGAATGAAGAAGATGATGAAGCTAAAGGCTCAAGAAGGAGTCTACCCATGAAACAAATAAAGATAAGTATTCAATTGTCATTTCATGATATTGTTTTTGTTATGCATTTGTTTATATTTAGTTGATGTATTATGCATGATAGAATGTTTGCGTTAATGACAGTATACTACTAATATGCATGCAATGGGTAAGTAGATCATGGTGCTATACAGTTCTCCATTGCTACTTATCTAGAATGAAAACTCTTTGCTAACATATTGGATTACTGCACAATCTCAATGTTGTCCTAGTAGAGATGGAAGGCATCTAGAAAGTTTCCGTGAGATATGGATGAGTGTTGTATTGGCTAAAATAGTTGCATGATCATATATTTATGCATAAGAATTTTTCCATTATGTATATGCCTTATGAAATGTTTATAAACATACAAATGCATTTGAATTGTAGGAAATATCGCGTACATAATCACCCACAAGAAAATAAGGATGAGACTTGTTCCAAAGAATAAGTGACGACAGATAGAAAGGAATATGATGACACTTTCAAATAATTCAAGAGGCCTTAGAAACAGTGCATTTGTGTGACACTGTTGAGTGACATCATTGATGCAGATCCTCCAACTATGAAGAAATAGCCAAGAAGAAAGGGAAGGAGAGTACTAGTTCAAGAAGAATGATGTCTAGGATGTAGCATCGAGACATAAAGGGAAGTCCGTATTATCTTGCATATGGATATACAAAGATCCATTATGTAGTAGATGACAACATCGTGGGATACAAGGCAATATTCGTACCACAAGGCTTCTCACAGAAAGAAGGTGTAGACTACAAAGAGACATTTGCATTTAGTAGGAGTTGAGTCACATGACAGGCAGACTCATGTGTGAAAATTAAAGAAGGCATTGTACAAGCTCAGAAGAAACCCATGGGATAACACATATATAAGGAGCTTGAAGATCACCTAGAGTGATGAAGATCTTAATCTTTGCTACAAGGTTGAAGATGAAAGCCTATATAGGATGACAAGCTCAGAGATGGGTGCGAGAAGAACTTTTAAAAAGGTTCAAGATAGAGGACCTTGGTATCCAGTGACTCTAGATGGATACATAGAATATTAGTAGTAGAGGAAGCTACTTGTCACTCCGGTACAGAATGTTTAAGTGCATAGAGTACAAAAGACAGAGGGAGTGACTACAGAAGAGCCTAAGGTTCGACATGGTATGACAGGATGGATAGCTTACTGATGGCTCTAGGCTTTACTAAGAGTAAAGTGGATTCCAACCTTTGCTTCAAGGTTGAAGGTGGAAGACCAGTTATGCTCCTGTTATATGTCGATGAATTGTTCTTGACAGAAAAGAGGAACTCATTAAATTTGCAAGAAGGATACTTGCTGCATATTTTGAGATGAAGGAATTGGATATGATGCACTACTATCTAGGCATGGATGTGCGGTAGAATATCCTTGCAACAAGGGAAGTATGTTAGAAAATAGGACCGCAGAGCAATAACAAATGTACAGTTAAATCATTAACAAGATGCAAAAAACATTAAAACATTACAAAGGGACACAAATATAACGTGGTTCACCCAAACGATGGGCTACATCCATAAATAAATTGCCAGCCCTTTTATTACAGTCCATAAAGGTGAAGGGATACAACCTGTAGAAAAAACCCTGCACTTCCTCTCCATGTCCTCACAGTCTCTCTTCCAATACAATACAATACCATCCTTTTTTACAATGCTCTCTTTTATAGGGTAAATACAATGGGAAAATTCTATGGAATGAGTGTACAATACATTTGTGGTACAAACACAACTAAATAATATCTTTGGATCTGGAAGATTAGGCTCCACAACCAACAATATCCCACTTGGATATAGATCACAGCAGGCCTTGGAAAATTTCTTAATTTCAACTTCATGCTTGAAGTCCAACAAAAACCGAGCAGGAACTCAGTTTCTCTTCGGCTACTCCCTTTGTCAACATGTCTGCAGGATTCCAGCTAGTATGTATCTTTTCCAGTCTTAACAGTTCTTCATCTAGAACAGATGTTATGAAGTGGTACTTGAGTTGTATATGTTTAGTCCTCGAATGAAAGGCTAAGTTCTTTACAAGATGAATGGCACTATGGCTGTCACTGTATAGCCTACTATTCTCCTGCTTCTAACCCAATTATTCCATGAACCTCTGCAACCAAATCATCTCCTTAATAGCCTCTGTATCAGCAACATACTTTGCTTCCATTGTTGAAAGTGCAATAACTTGTTTCAGTTTTGAAATCCAACTTACTGTTGTTCCACCCATAGTAAACACATACCTTGTGGTGCTCCTCCTGCTGTCTTTATCACTAGCCATATTTGCATCAACATATCCCTGTAGAATAGTGTCTAAACCTCCAAAACATAATGCATGAGAAGTGGTACCTCTCAAATACCTGAGAATCCACTATACTGCTTTCCAATGCTATTTACCTAGATTATTTATATACCCACTTACAACTCCTACTGCATGTGCAATATCTAGTATTGTGCACACCATGGCATACATCAAGCTTCCAACCGCTGCTGAATAGGGAATCTTGGACATGTAATCTATCTCTTCCTATGTCTCTGGACACATATCCTTGCTTAGTTTGAAATGGCTAGCCAAAGGTGTACTGACTGGTTTTGCATTCTGCATTCTAAACCTATGCAACACCTTTTCTATGTACTCACCTTGAGATAATGTCAATTTGTGATTTTTCTTGTCTCTTGTTATTCTCATAGCAAGGATTTGCTTTGCAGCACCCAAATCCTTCATCACAAATGATTTAGCTAGTTTTCTTTTGAGCAAATTTATATCCTGCATGTTAGATCCTGTTACAAGCATGTCATCCACATACAATAACAAGACAATATATCTTTCGTTATCTAGCCTCTTGACATAAACACAGTGGTCAGAATGACAACTATCATAACCTTGTTCTGTCATAAACTTATCAAATTTTAAATACCACTACCTTGGAGCTTGCTTCAGGCCATACAGGCTCTTCTTCAACCTGCAAACCAAATTATCCTTCCCTTTCACCTCATACCCTTGTGGTTGCTGCATATAAATCTCTTCCTCCAAATCCCCATGGAGAAAGATTGTTTTTACATCTAACTGTTCAAGATGCAAATATTCTACCACCACTAGACTTCAAATAGTTCTAATTAAATTCATTTTAACAACAAGAGAAAATATTTCATCAAAGTCTATACCTTTCTTTTATGTAGACCCCTTTACAACAAGTCTAGCCTTGTACCACTTCTTGCCTCCATATTCTTCCTTCAACCTGTAAACCCATTTATTCTGCAATGCCCTTTTTTCTATAGGCGACTTAACCATATCCCAAGTATGGTTTCTTACCAATGAGTCCATCTCCTCATGCATTCCTTGCTCCCACTTCTTTCTAGTTTCTACCTGCATTGCTTCTTCATAACATTCTGGTTCACCAGAATCACTCATCAATAAATAATATAGTGAAGGAGAGAATCATCCAGGGGGTCTACTTAACCTAGTAGACTTTCTTACAGTTGTAGGAGTCTCAGGTACCTGCTGCTGCTCTTAATTTTTTGGGGCCTTTGGAAATTCATTTTCATTGATTTCATCAAGCACTGCATACTCTATGTTTTCCTTTTCTTCTTTCTTTCTCTGCAATTGATCTTTTTATAGGACCTTTTCATTAAATAATGCATCTCTACTCCTAATGATTTTGTGATTTTTAAGATCCCATAAGCGATAACCAAAATCATCAACCCCGTATCCAATAAAGGTACATTTCTTGGATTTAGCCTCAATATTTGTTCCATCATCTTTATCAATATGGACAAATGCTTCACAACCAAAAGTTCTCAGAAATGAGTATTTTACTTGTTTACCTTTCCATGCCTCCTTTGGAATGCCACCATCCAAAGTGCTTGAAGGCCCTCTATTTATTAAATAAACAGCAGTGTTTGTAGCATCAACCCAAAAATGTAAGGGAAACCATGCATGCAATCTCATACACCTTGCACATTCCATGATCATTCTGTTCATCCTTTATGACACACCATTTTCTTGTGGTGTTCCAAGGACTATCTTCTCTCTACAAATCCCATTATGTGAATAGTAACTGTCAAACTCCTTGTTGTAGTACTGGCCTCCATTATCAGATCTGAGACATTTTAACCTTTTTTCTGTCTCATTCTCATCCAAATCTTTCCACTTCTTAAAAGTATCAAACACATCAGATTTTTGTCTAATGCAATAAACCCAAGTTTTTCTAGTTGCATCATCAATAAAAGTAACATAATAACCAGAGCCACCAAGAGATTGTACCTGAGCTGGTCACCATACATCTGTATGGACAAGATATAACTTTTCACTCTTCTTTTGTTTCCCAACCCTGAGAAATCTAAATCTCTTTTGTTTTCCATAAACATAGTTCTCACAGAATTCCAAACTTACCTGCTTCAGATCTGGAAGCAGTTTCCTTGAGTGGAGAATCTGCATCCCCTTCTCACTCATGTGGCCAAGCCTATGATGCCATAGCGCATCACCTGTTTCTGTGGAAGCTACAGAGATAGAATAATCAGTATTATAAGGAAATAAATATAACGTACCTACCCTATCTCATTTTGATATTACTAGCGATCCTTTAGTGATCTTCCACCACGTTTCTCCAAATGTAGACAAACAGCCGCTATCTCCCAACTGTCCTATTGAGATCAAATTTCTTTTCATAGTAGGAATGTGCCTTACATCCTTTAGTAGCCATTCACTTCGCTTATTTAACTTAATCTGTACCTTACCCTTTCCAACAATTTTACATGGTTCATCATCCCCCAATAAAACATGTCCAAAATCACCTTGAACATAATCATGAAAGAATTTCCTATGGGGTGTAGCATGACATGAAGCCCATGAATCTACTACCCAATAATCACTAGTATTATCTAATGCAAGAATCAAAGCATCTTGTAACACATCACCTGCTACATTCACTTCCTGAATAGTCTCTTGATGCCTCTCACCTTTCTTCTTTGGTGCTCGGCAATATTTCTTTAGATGTCCTTTCTTACCACAATTACAGCACTCTATTTTTCCGAATCTATACTTGGATCTTCCCTTTTTAGACTTGCTACGATTTCTTGGGCTCCTTCCTATCTAGTTTTGTCTCCCTCTACTCTCCATGGTCAATGCATTACCTGATGTCTCACCTATGATTTTTCTTTGCATTTCCTCTCTAAGAATAACACCAACAACATCATCAAACTTAAGAGTGTTTGAACTAGGGATAGAGTTACTTATAGCCATGACCAAGCTATTCCAGCTTTCTGGCAATGAGCACAAGATTAGAAGATCCCTAACCTCATCGTCAAAGTTCACTTTTACAGAACTTAAATGACTGGTAACTATATTAATTAAACTCATTTAAATGGTCAGCAATAGATCCACATTTTGACATATTCATATTAAATAAACGCTTCATTAAAAATACCTTGTTAGAAGCCAAGGGTTTTTCATAGAGCTTACTCAATGCACTCATCACACCCTCTATTTTTTTTTCTTTCGAAATATCAAAGGCCACCAACGAAGCCAGGCACAACCCTATTGTTCCCAATGCCTTTTTGTCAAGAACCTCCCATTCTTCATCCCTCATAGCTACCGTTTGTTTTGTTTTTTTGCCCAATGGCAGGTACAAATCGTTCTGGTGCAAATAGTACTCCATTTGCATCTTCCATAACTGATAGTTTTGGCCATTAAATATCTCGACCCTAAACTTTTCTTCTTCCGCCATTGCTTCCACTCGAACCAGGAACCCTTCTTTCCTGCGAGTTTACCAACCAAATAGACCTTTTGGCTCTAATACCAATTGTTAGAAAATAGGACCGCAGAACAATAAAATATATATAGTTAAATCATTAACAAGATGCAAAACACATTAAAACATTACAGAGAGACATAGATATAACGTGGTTCACCCAAATGATGGGCTACATCCATAAAGAAATTGCCAGTCTTTTTATTATAGTCCAACAAGGTGAAAGGATACAACCTACAAAAAAACCGTTGCACTTCCTCTTCACGCCCTCACAGTCTCTCTTCCAATACAATACAATACCATCCTCAGTCATTTTACAATGTTTTCTTTTATAGGGGAAATACAATGGGAAAATTCTAGGGAATGAGTGTATAGTACACTTAGGGTACAAACACAATTGAATATTATCTCTAGATATAGAAGATTAGGCTCCACAACCAACAAAGTATTGAGTAGAGATCCTGAAGAAGGTCAGGATGATGGAATGCAAGGCCATGAACACCAATATGGCATTGAACCTGAAGCTATTGAGTGATGCTTCACTAGAGACAGTTGATGCTATGATGTATTGTCAGATGATTGGTTCATTGATGTACCTGATGGATACGAGACCAGATACTTGCTTTGTTGTGAACACATTGAGACATGTTCACCCGATTGTTACAAAGCATGCAGTGAGGTACTTGAAGGGTACATTTGAGTATGGGCTCAAGTATGATAGGAATCAGAAGATTAACCTAGAGGATTATGTGGATTCATATTGGGTAGGAAGTTCCATTGATAGGAAGAGCACTTTGAGGTGCTACTTCAGTATGAGATCAGGTGTGATCTTTTGGTTTGGGAGGATGGAGTCCTGCATGGCGCTGAGTGCAGCCGAGGGAAAAGATGTTTCCACTTGCTATTTGGGAGGTAGTATGTTTCTTTTGAAAAATACTATTTGATTTGATTGATCTGACTTGCATTTTGGTATGATACAGAGAGGATCAGTGAAGCTCCAGTTTGTGACCCAGATCGAGATCTCTCGAAAGAGGGAGTTCTCGTATAGCTAGTGAGACAGGTTGTTTGAGCATAAATCCTGGTGAAGCTCGTAGGTTGATCAGACATAAATGGTCCCGTAGGTTGTCCCTCAATGTAATCATTCTTGGTGAAGCTCGCAGGTTATCCTTGGATGTAATCAACCCTGATGTGATTCTATGCTAGATATGGCCAGAGTGAAGTTTGAGTACTTTAGGGAGAAGCTTCGTGTTCTCCAGATCGAGGTTCCTTCCAAGAGAAAGTGATGAATTTTGTGTTTCTTTCTAACATGGTGATAGGATTGGTTCCTTCCATGGTAAGATGTAAGTGTTGTTCCTTTCTTACATGGTGACAGGATTGGTTCCTTCCATTATCAGATGTAAGTGTTGTGCCTTTCTGACATGGTGGTAGGATTGGTTCCTTCCATGGTCAAATATAAGTGTTGATGCCACATCCAGTATGAAAAACGAATGGCTCTGTGATGACACATCCAGTATGAAAAGGACTGGCTCTGTGTAAATGCCACATCTAGTATGAAAAAGGACTAGCTCTGTAATGACACATCTAGTATGAAAAAGGACTAGCTCTGTGTAGATTCCACATCTAGTATGAAAAAGGACTAGCTTTGTGATGACACATCCAGTATGAAAAAGGATTGGCTCTATGTTGGTGCCACATCCACAATGAAAAAGGGTTGGCTATGTGATGATACATCCAACATGAAAAAGAGCTGGCTCTGTGATGATACATACATCATGAAAAAGGGTTGGCTCTATAGAGGACTATATCCAGTATGAAAAATGACTGTCTTTGTAGATATGCATCCATTATGAAAAAGGGATGGCTATGTCGATGAATATTGTTGTAGGAGCAAGTCGGTAAAGCCGACTTGAACTATAGCCGACTAAGTCGATCAGCCAACTAATTAGAGATTAGGTCGACCACATAAAGCTGTGTCGGTTGACTGAACCGACAGGTAGTTATTTGTAATTATTTTGTAATTCATATATATTAGGCTATTGAGCTAGATGAGAACTCGATTCAGTTCTCTGTATTGTATGGACACTTTTGTTATAATATAATCTGTTATTCTGCCTAGTTGTTTTTGTCTCTTGTTGCTGCTATGCATGTATTCTTTTAATGTGTATTATTGGTAACCTTATGTGATCTGGGAGATTACAACATTGGTTTCATTTCCGGTAGTACATGTTTGAGATGTATACAAGCAGATGATATCAAAACAGGAGATTAAGGACTGGTGGGATCATAAAATAGCAAACTACTTGCAAAATTATGCATGAAGAAATAGATTAATTACTGCTCAAGAAAAGGAAAAGTTCTTTACAGAAACCCATGATAATTTTGTAGAATTAGTGCCCCAGCTTTTAAAGAAACTCCTTGATGAAAAAGCCGAAAGCGACTAAAGATCAACAACTACTAGAAAAATTGATTTGAGGAGGAAGGACAAACCTGTCGGAGTGGTTTGAAAATATCACCAACGAATTCTGCGAGGAACAATCTATAGAATAAAGAACTTTGGTGGAAACTATCCAGAAGAAATTGTACACATACCTCACAGAGCAATTCTTGTGTTCCTTACCGACCTTTTTGTTCAAGTTCCTAATAGAGAAAGGAGTGGGGAAAATCGTTGAACCTCATCCATTACTACGTGAACCACCACAAAATACTAACTGGGTGGAGAAACAAAAGAAGTGGGAGAAATTCATTGCCGAAAGAGATTGGGAATACTTCCTAAGCAAGTAAACAGAACTATCCGAGGTTTCTAAAGAGTTGGGTAGGAAATGGGGGGGTAGCTGGTCATATGTCGGGGTAAAGTGGAGAGGATTCTAGTCGACCAAAGAGATACCATTCACCAACGATGAGAAGTCATCCTAAAGATGAAATTGAAAGGACAGTGTCACACAAAGGTACGATGGACTTACAGAAAATACAGAGTGAGAAGAGGCTACAAAGAAGGGAAGAAAGAAGAGAAAGACCTATAGCACTGCAAAGAGGAATGAGTACTAGGGTGATAGACCAAGAAATAAATCCAACAGAGTTGGGTCATGACCGACAATAAGAAGGCATGGAAGAAGAAGCATCCGCTATGGAAGAAGATTTGTGGATAGAGCAGCAAGAAGCTCTCCAATTAGAAGCTCCCCAGGAGGTAAAACCTCTATCTCTAACGAATCCAAGTACCAAGATACAAACCATTGTCAAAAAGGACCTTAGACTAAGAGTTGGTGACTTTGATATATGGAGCCGACTAGACGACGAGAGAAACGATGATAATCATCTACTTATCCGTCGACGAGAAGAATGAAATTGGGTCATGCTTCAAGTGTTACCCTCCAACCGAAGTATCCACTTACTTTAATCTCTACACGAAGGAGCACCCCCCCTGCCAAATACAGCTTTGGAAGAGACAGAAAATTTGGAGGTGTAGACAAATAATTGCAAGTGGACATCGAGAGGAGAAGTCAACCCCGACCGACTGCTTTTTGGAGAAGAAACAAGAACTAAGAAAAGCGACGAAAACAAGAGTTCTATTGACAATAGTTCTGCATAAAGAAATAAACAAAACATCCCACCACCACCCCCATCGCCACCATTGCCACCTCTTGAAGAAGACAGTGATAGTGACTCCGACATGGGTCATGGGTCAGCACTCATCCCTCTATATGAGGGCAACGAGGATCCTAAATGACATTGGTTCATCTGCAAATCGACATGGGAGGCATACCAAGTCACAGATGAAGACAGACAGATGGAACAATTCGTTGGTTCCTTTAGGAAAAGGGCATTAACATGGTATATGACATTTTCTAAAAGAACCCCGAGAGAAACTAATGCGGAAGTCAAAGCACAATTTTTGTCATTCTTTAAAACTCCAG
The DNA here is from genome assembly GCA_001517045.1 of Pseudotsuga menziesii. Lineage (NCBI taxonomy): Eukaryota > Viridiplantae > Streptophyta > Pinopsida > Pinales > Pinaceae > Pseudotsuga > Pseudotsuga menziesii. The sequence goes on along the minus strand of LPNX010463750.1, from coordinate 216,157 downwards.
ATGTAAAACATTTAGTAGCTAAGAAATTGAAGAAAACATCACAAAATTTAGGAGAAAATGTCCGCGACTATGACAAATGCTAGAAAGACCTTCTCATCCAATTGGATTATGTCATTGATGAGCAACTACTAATCCAGTGGTTTCTTGCAGGTCTGTCACAGAAAATTCGTTGACACATAAGTATGGAGACAATCAAAACTTATGAGGATGCGCTTACTAAAGCTATATAAGTAGAAATGGATGAATATATTCTAGTATACCCCACAGATCATAGACTGGAGGAACAACTTGAGATCGTGCAGAAATCATTAAAAGAGATAAACCTAAAGATTTAGGATATCTAGTGCATGAAATGTTCAACGACCGGACATTCAAAAGACAACTATCGACAGCACGTTCGATTTATGCAAACAAAGTATTTTTGTGACATTTTCCAATACCATGGTGATCACACGATAAAAGATTGTCCGTTTAACATGAAAAGCGGTAAAGCATCTTGGTGCGCTATCTGCGAAACAAAGAATCACGCCATGGCTGACTGTCATCTAAACCTAAAAAATTGACAGAACTATCACGCAGTCTACCAGACTAATGCAGCCATACAGAACAATGAACAACGAAACAATGCACAAAATGACCAAAATAATCAAAGATACAAAGGTCATCAATACGAATGCCACTTTAACAACCGACGTGGAGGATATGGAAGTCGAGGTCGATTCTCCAAGAATCGAGACAACCGACCACGTCAACCCATCCAATGTTTTACATGTTACAAGGAAGGACACCAATATGCAGACTGTCCATACAAGGATAGGACTGACCTAAAATTCTGTACTAGTTGTGGAGTAGGGGATCACTCATTATAGGATTGCCCTACTATGCTTGAAAAAATAAATAAGAAGAAAAATGTTAATGTCTTGTCATGTGTGCAAAAATAAGATATAATTAATACAAATAATTTGCATATAGTAACCCGACAAGGGACAAAATTTGTGAATGATAACCCATGGATAAGCAAAATAAAACAAAAGAATGTTTATCCTGACCCAGTTAAAGAAAAACAAATATATAAAGATGCAACAAATGTATTTAAAGAATTTTCCTGACAAGAAGAAGTTGATGACAACCGACATAGCATAGTAAAAGATTTAATACACTTAGTAATCAAATATAAAACAGTATCTCAATTCATTGACTTACTGTATAAAGAAAAACACAACAACAACACCGAAAAAAAAACAAAGAGTATTTGCAGTCTAAACCAAAAAGATAAAAGTGATTCCGACCCACTTGTCGACCTGGAAATTGAAGGATACCATGTCCGACAAGTCATGCTTGATTTCATATCACAAGTAAATATTATGACTCGAGACACATGGGAATAGTTAGGCAGACCTCAATTATACGAGTCAAGCATATACCTAAAACTAGCCGACCAAGGCCTAATTGAACCTATTGGAGTCTGGAAAAATGTTGACACAACGATAAAAGGAATATCGACCAAATTTGACTTTGAAATTATTGACCGTAAGGAAGGATCCAGCTCCTTCCCAGTGTTAGTAGGTCGACCTTGGGGGAGAAACATGAAAGCATCAATATCCTTAGACAAAGAAAGAATAAAATTAAAAGGGAATGGACAAAAAGTCATTGTACCTATTCATCCATCCCAAGGAGAACCTTGGACAGAACCAATTGATGAAGAAGTTGACATCTGACAGCTATATCAGATACAGAATAATGAAGGTTACACAAAACCTAATATATATGGTGAGCTTTACTTAGGAAACCAAGACTCAGTAGGATACAATTCAGACGTAGAACTATATGATTGAGAGTTTGAAAAATATTAAACAAAAGCAAGAGGATGCTGGACCATTCAAAAAGTACAGAAGAAACCAGACACACAATGATATGTGGTGTCCATCATCCCAAAAATATTTGAGAAGAAAACCAGGGAATATCCCACCTTGAAACCAACAAATATAAATTTTAGAAAAATCCCAAGATATAAAGAAAGAGAATCACCAGTTATGCACGTAGAGCAAGTAGAGAAAGTATCTAGGAACATTGGTGAACATGGCCGACTACAAAGCTTAGTGGAAACTTTGACAGGACAAGCTGCTAGATGGTGGGATACCCATCAGTTAAGACTACAGAAATGGACAACAGCGTCGACTTATTTTGTAGAAATATTTGGAGGGAATAAGTTAACCAACCAGGCTCAGATACCTATATTTACCCAAGGAAAAGATCTAGAAAACCACATAAAAACATGTGAAAAAGAATGGAGAAGACTTGGATATAAATATGAATGTACATGGCCACACCTATTCCCATCAACACTCTTCAACTTACCAAACAAATGGTACAAAATGGAAAAATCTCGAGGTGAAACATTCCTATGGCATGAACTCAAAGAGAATTTTATCAAAGATTTCAACTTTGTACCCCAAAATGATAATTTGGTCGAAACAAAAAAATATATCAAAGCATTTGTACAACTGACAGAAAACAAAACCCTAAAACATGACCAACCGACAAAAAAATGCAATAATATACAAACCGGGACAATTCCACAGTCAACAAAACTACAAATGGAAAATGAAAATTCAGAAGGGAAAAGCTTTAAATGGAAATCAAACCATGCCGAAAGAACAAAACCAATTCGCACAGTACTCAAAGTCAAGAAAACCAACAAGGAAGACGCCGACCAAATGACTGCAGCAGACTTTCCTGTTACATTCCCATAGTTTAAAGAAGGGAGTCAACTAATCAATGAGACAAAAGCCCTTGAATGGCTAGATGCTAAAGTGAAATTCAAATAAGTCAACATATCAAATTATGATCGACCAAAAATAGCAAAAATCGGAGACTACTAGGCTAAAGCATAGAAAAGAGAGATAGTAAACCTACTAAAATAATTTTAGGATGTATTTGCTAGAGACTATAAGGATCTCAAAGGTCTAGTACATGAAATGGGTGAAATGAAGATCAACATTAAACCTGATGTTCGACCTGTAAAGAAAATACCATATAAACTAGCTCATAAATACAAAGAGATAGTCAAGAAAGAGATTGATAACATGCTTGCAGCAACAATTATCTACCCTATTGACAAATCAGAATGGGAAAGTCCAATCGTGGTTCAACCAAGCTAAGGATCTGTGTCAACTTCATACAACTCAATAAAGTTACATTAACAGACCCATTTCCAACTCCTTATGCAGACAAAATCTTAAAAGAGGTCGCAGGACATGAATGCTACTCATTTAAAGATGGATTCTTAGGTTATAATCAATTACCAATAACCAAAGAAGATCAGAAAAAGACAACATTTGTATGCGAATTTAGCTCATTTTCTTACAGGGTCATTCCTTTTGGACTTAAAAATGCACCTGCAGTATTTTCAAGGATTGTGGTTAAAATATTTCAGGAGTACATTTACAAAACAATGGCAGTATATTTCGACGATTGGACAATATACTCTACACTGAAAGACCATTGTAAATGGCTAAGGCTTATGTTGGAATGATGTCGACAAATCCTGTTATCTTTGAAAATCTAGAAGTGCATATTTCTGACCCCCATAGAGATATTGTTAGGACACATTGTCTGTAAAGAAGGTATTAAAGTCGAATTCTCAAAAATAAAAATCATCCTCGACTTAAAACCACCGGTGAATCCAAAACAAGTTAGGGTACTACTTGGACATACAGGATATTATAGAAAATTCATAAGACACTATTCAGATATGACATACCCACTGGAAGAACTTCTAAGAGAGGATCAAGAGTTTGAATTGATAGAGGAGTGTGACATATCATTTGAAAAACTAAAAAAAAAGCTAGTCGAAGCACCAATCCTAAGGTTTCCAAAATGGTTGACCAAATTCCATGTACACATCGATGCATCAGGCCTAGCAATAGGAGCAATCCTAAATCAACTAGGAGATGATGGAATGGACTACCCTATAGTTTACAATAGTATAAAACTAAATAAAGATGAAAGAAACTATTTGACAACAGAAAGAGAAGCATTAGGAATGGTCTTTGCACTACAAAAATATCGACACTACCTACTAGATAATCCATTTATCTTCTACATCAACCACCAAGCACTAAAATACCTCGTAAATAAGCCTCTACACCATGGAAGAATTTGTCAATGGCTACTTCTATTCCAAGAATTTGAATTCAAAGTCATTGTCATACTAGGTAAGTTAAATGTCGGTCCCAATCATCTATCCAGAATCGACACGAGAGAGGAACCAAAAAGGAGTCTAATATTACTTACCAGATGTACATATATTTTGAATAGAAACAGTCCCAGCGGAATTGGAGGAAATAGCACAGTTCTTAGAAAATGGGAAAGCACCAGAAGGCATGAATATGAAGAAGAAACAGATCTTAGCCATGAAAGCTGGACCTTATAGCCTCATAAATGCATTCCTATATAAAATGGGTTTAGACAACATCCTCAGAAGGTGTGTACTGGAACATGAAAGAAATAATATTATGCATGAAAAACATTATGGACCTACAGGAGGACATTTCCAAGTAGACACAATTGTAAGAAAATCCAACAATCAGGGTTGTGGTGGCCGACACTTTACAAAGATTTCAAAAATTTTGTAAGCCAAGGTGACAGATGTCAACGACTGGGATGAGCCCTGCCTAGTACAGAAATGCCCTTGATATCAGTAGACCCAAGTTTGACATTTGAAATTTGGGCTATCGACTTCATAGGACCATTTCCCATACCACCAAAAGGAACAGGTGCAAGGTACATAATAACTGCAGTTGAGTACGTAACCAAATGGGAAGAAGCAAAACTAGTCGACACATGTTCCAGCGAGGGAGATACTGAGTTTATCTATGAGAATATCATTACCATATTTGGATGTCCTCTAACCCTAATCAGTGACCAAGGAACACATTTCATTAATAAAACTATTAAAACATTAATAAATCAGTTCCAAATCGGCCACCGTCAGAGTACAACTTACCACCCTCAGTCGAATGGAGCAATTGAAGAATTTAACAAAACATTAACAAAAGGATTAACACAAATATGTAACACTAACAAGGAGGACTGGGATGAAAAGATACCTACACTACTATGAGCATACAAAACAACATACAAGCTCTCAACCAACCAAACACCGTTTTGACTAGTTTGTGGACAAGAAGCAGTAGTTCCACTACACTTTCGACAACAGACACCTATTATCGCAGAGATTTTACATGTCTATGTCAAGAAAGGAAGAAAGGACTGACCACTGCAACTAAATAAACTAGAAGAACACCGACTAATCACAATACAACATTAGGAAATCTAGAAACAACAATAAAAGGCATGGCACAATCGAAACATCAAAAACAAAAACTTGTCAATGGGAGATCTTGCCTTACTATACAATAGTCGGGTAAAAGGAAAACCCAAAAAAGCTACATACAGAATGGATGGGACCCTATGTTGTCGAAGAGATACATGCCAACGGATCAGTCTGACTAAGGACGTTACAAGGCATAGTATTTCGGAAACTTGTTAATGATGCCCAACTAAAACGATATAGAAACTAAACAAGTCTGAAAAAAGAAGAAGAAAAGACCATAATAGTTAAACAAAAGCTATAAAAATCATAAAATCCAAAAAGAAAAATAGATCAAAATACATAAAGAAGTATGATAGTAAATCACCACTACGACAACCGACATCACACTCTCAACCATTTTCATGATCGACATCGACCAATGACCTCGATAGTCCCATCACGCATTCATGACTATGAGCACCAAAACCAAATCACCATTAACGCAAATGCAAGTGTTCATGCTAGACCATTACTGTTAGAATAATAAACCCATAGTTTACCCACTTAGACACTAATTCATTTATTTTTGTCTTATTTGCCTAGTTCATGTGTCCCACCTTGTGCAAGTTGCTAATTTCCTATCCATAGAGGTCAAAATTGCCATATATGACTCATGTAGCGCTTGGGAAAGCCTTAGGAATCAAATCTACTTTATTCCTGGCCTCCTAGGCGCCTATCTACTTTTTTTGCTTTATTGCCTGCTTTTTCAGTGTTTTAAGGCACATGGGAAAGCTAGACTAGGTGAGGTGAACTTGTTTTTTCTCCTACACATCCTCCTCTCTTTTCTCCATGCAAAAGCATGTATGAGCTACCATTCCACCACTCTTTAGCTTGCCTATGCCTTTTTTCCAATTCGTGAGCTCCATGACAGATTTGGGATTCAGCTTTTACACCTATGGGGAATTTGCTTATTTTTTGTAAGCCTGCTTTATGCTAGATTTGGATGCTTCCTCATGCATTCGATTTATTCATGTATTCTATTTATTCAGCAGCCTATGATATTACAGGGTTGGATATTGTACACTCAGTAAATATAATTTTGTGTTACAGCTCCATATTCAGTCTCCATTGTTAGCAATTTTGCATGATCAATTGATAATTGTTGTGGGTAAAATTAATATACTGCTGGCCTAAATTTCTACATGGTATCAGAGCCATTGTATGTTGTTACTCTCCTTCAAAAATTGTTTTGCAGGTTCGACATCAAGACTAGGAGCCTTCTACTGACAGCCGGGACAGATTTTCTAAAGCTATGGATTCACAGAAAACTATCTTGACTCCCTTCAACTATTTTGAATGGAAAGCAGAGATGGAGATCTTGTTGAGAACGAAAGGCCTCTACAGGGTGACTATGGCTACAGAAGCAGATCCCAATGCTACTGCAGAGAAGATCAAATGGCACAATCGGAGAGATGAGGCCTATGGCCTCCTATGTCTCAGTATTTCCCAAGACCTCCTTTTCCATCTCGATGGATTAACTTCACCAGATCAAGTATGGGAGAAGATTTCTGATCTTTTTGGAAAGACAGATGAGATGAGGGGACATCATATCGAAAATGAGTTGATTTCTCTGAGTCCCAGTAGCTTTGAATCCCTACAACTATATTTCTCCAAGTTCAAAGCACTAGTTTTGCAGCTGAAGCAGTGTGGTATCGAAAAGAAATATGATCAGATCGTATTGGCCATCCTCTCGAAGCTAGGACCTGACTACTCAGTCTTTGTTTCGACCTTCTATGCCACAAAACTCACAGCTCGAACCTGGAAGATGCCTAGCCTTGCATATTTCATGGAATCTCTCACACAAGAACAAGACAAGCTGGTGATGATGGGCACCATCAAACCATCAAAAGACCAAGCACTGGTTGCTGGAGATTCGAGGGTGGATTCAAAAAGAAAAAAGAAAGTTAAAAAGCCACCTGAGCAAAAGAGAGACAAGAAACAGTCTCCAGAGGATCAACAAGGTCCCAAGAAAAATACCCAGAAGAAGAAAAACAAAGGTGAAATGAACAAGTGCTCATACTATTCGAAGGGCAATCACACTGAAAGCTCTTGTATGAAAAAGAATATTGATATGCTGACCCAACTCCTGGAGAAGAATGGCATCTCCCTTCCAGAAAGCTCAAAGAAGAGAGAAGGAGGATCAAGTTCAGATGATAGAGAGAGAGTTCATGCATTAGTTGCTGGCAAATCAAGCTCACCCAGTTTTATCATTGATTCTAGAGCTTCAAGACACATGGTTTCGACTAAGGAGGCCTTCTTCTCACTGGACAAGTTGAAAGGACCATCTATTGTACTGGGAGATGACTCTCTCAATGAAAGTATGGGCAAAGGAAGGATAGATCTTGATCATGGTCAGTTCAACAATGTGCTGTATGTCCCTGGTCTCGCCTCCAACCTCCTGTCAGTGTACCAGATGACCCACACTGGGTCTCCTAAGAAAGTCATATTCTCCCCCAATGAAGTTGAGATCACAGAAATCTCAAGTGGTAGAGTCATTGCAAAAGGAGTTGCAAATCATGCTCAAAAGGTATACATGTTCTCACACTTCCTACCTTACTCAAACCCCTCTGCTCTTCTTATCCATGCTAATGAAGCTAGCAAGCTATGGCATGAAATATTTGGCCATCTAAATTACAAGTATCTGTCTGATCTTAGTGAGAAAGAAATGTTCATAGGGCTGCCCAAGATAAAATTTTCCAAAGGAGTCTGCCAAGGCTGTATCCTAGGAAAACACCCAGAGCATAAGTTTGAGAAAGCTAGTCATGAGAGAACCTATGCACCCCTCGAGCTGATTCACAGTGATGTTGCTAGCCAATTCCCTCATATGTCCATGAGTCAGGCCAAATATGCATTGACCTTTATTGATGATTTTTCCAAGTATTGTTGGGTTCACTTCATGAAACACAAGTCTGAAGTTTTTGGCCTATTCAAAGTCTTTAAGGCTTTGGTTGAAAACCAGTGTGGAAGGAAACTCAAGGTCCTTAGATATAACAATGGTGGTGAGTATGTCAAGTCTGAGTTTATTAACTATTGTGCAGATGCAAGTATTCATATGAAACATTCTATCCCCTACACACCACAGCAAAATGGTGTTGCTGAGAGGAAGAACAGATCACTGAAGGAGATGGCAACATGCATGATGGAGGCCAAAACTTTGACACCAAAGTACTGGGTCAAAGCTATCAACTGTGCAGCCTATATCCAGAATAGGGTGCCTCACAAACAACTTTATGGCATGACTCCCTTCGAAGCATGGAGTGGGCACAAGCCAGATGTGACCCATTTCAGGATTTTTGGCTCAAAGGCTTGGGCTAGGATTCCAACAGAGAAGAGGAAGGATTTGCAGCCCCAAAGCCAAGAGTGTATTTTTGTTGGATACTCTAAAGATTCAAAAGGGTACAAGTTGATAAATTTGAGCACAAACAAAGCCTTCATTGAAAGGTGTGTTCAGTTTGAAGAAGAACCCCTTGCAGAAGTGGAAGTTGGTGAAGCCTCTTCACCACCTGAAACTCAAGAAGTAAGTAAAGAGTTTGTTGAACATGCTGATTATGATTTTTCTGATGGATATGAGTTTATTGCAGACCCAAATAGCCCCACAAGGCCTAAATGGGAATCCAATACACTACATGCAGCAGGAGAGCTAGCTGGGGATCCCAATGACCCAAGGAGGACTAGATCTCAATTTGAGAGTGGTCTGTGCATGAAGGATCCTATGTTTGCTGAAAAATGATATTTGATGGTGGAGTCTGATCCTCAAACATATGAAGAAGCAGCAGGAGATCCAAGATGGCAAGCTTCCATGAAGGAGGAGTTCAGCTCACTCCAGAAGAGCAACCCATGGGAGCTAGTGGATCTTCCTCCAGGAAGAAAGTTAGTCCAGTGTAAGTGGGTCTATAAGACCAAGTTTGCTGCTAATGGTTCACCACTGAAGTACAAGGATAGATTGGTAGCTAAATTCTACTAGCAGGTTCATGGCATCGATTACAATGAGACCTTTTCCCCAGTGGCAAAAATGGACTCCATCAGGCTAGCTCTATCCATTGCATCCTCAAGGCAATGGGAGGTACATCACATGGATGTAAAATGTGCCTTCCTG
>LPNX010463750.1:85091-206603 GCA_001517045.1 Pseudotsuga menziesii | reverse complement strand
AGCAGCCTCAAGGTTTTTCTACTAACCCTTCTCTTGTGTGCAGGTTGAGAAAGTCATTGTATGGGCTAAAGCAAGCCCCCAGGGCTTGGTATGCCAAGACAAATAGCTTCTTGCTATCTCTGAATTTTGTTCGGTGCAAATCAGATCCAAATGTCTATTTGAAGTCTGTTAATGGTTCATTAATTATTATTGTGTTATATGTTGATGACCTCCTCATTACAGGAAGCTCACATGCTGATATTGTTTCCTTAAAAGGAGCTATGAACCAAGCCTTCTCCATGACAGATTTGGGGCTCTTAAGTCAATTTCTGGGGCTTGAGATTGCTCAAACCAAAGCTGGAATAAAGGTGCACCAGTCCAAGTATGCCTTGGATTTGCTGATCAAATTCAGAATGCAAGACTGCAAAGCAAGCAAAACTCCTTTCCTTTCAGGAGTGAAGCTGGAGGAAGATGATTCTCCACCGATGGCAATACACTGTATAGACAATTGATTGGATGTTTACTGTATTTGACACATACTCGACCTGATATTTGTTATGTAGTAAGTATGGCTTCTAGATACATGGATCAGCCTCATGAGATCCATTGGAAAGCAGCCAAAAGGATACTTAACTTTGTTCAAGGAATAAGGACACATGGGATCTTCTATAAAGCAAAATCTGATCTTGATTTGATTGGATTTACTGACAGTGATTGGGAAGGTGATAGCACAGACATAAATTCCACTTCAGGGTATGTGTTCATGCTTGCAGAAGGGCCAATCAGCTGGTCAATCAAGAAACAGAGTGCCATTGCACTCTCATCTACAGAAGCTGAGTACAGAGGAGTTGTTAATGCAGCAACTCAGTGTTTATGGTTGCAGGGTTTACTTGGAGAGTGTGGTTTCGAACCTGGGTACTCAACTACCATATACTGTGATAACCAGAGTACCATTTGAATCTGCAAAGATCCAATTTAGAAGCAGAGAACCAGACACATTAAGATTCACATGCACTACATCAGAGAGCTTGTGCATGATGGCACCATTCACCTACTCTTCTGTTCATCTTCAGAACAAGTAGCTGATATCTTCACCAAAGCATTTTGTGAGAAGACCTTCAGCAATCTCAAATCACTGCTGGGGATTGCTGATCATGCTATAAAGGCATGAGTGGAGACAAGATTCTACAATTTTGTTTTACAGTCCATGTTTAAGGGAGGATTTTCCCAAGTTGGTTTTACCTCTTTCCTTGGTTGTATGGACTTGCAGTATATAAAAGGGTGACTAAGCCTTATTGCTAGGCCCTATAATTTTTTTTGATTTATTACTCATAAAGTCAGGATTAAGGGGGGGTTTTAGAATAATCAACCCATAGTTTACCCACTTAGACATTAATTCATTTATTTTTGTCTTATTTGCCTAGTTCATGTGTCCCACCTTGTGCAAGTTGCTAATTTCCTATCCATAGAGGTCAAACTTGCCATATCTGACTCATGTAGCGCTTGGGAAAGCCTTAGGAATCAAATCTACTTTATTCCTGGCCTCCTAGGTGCCTATCTGCTTTTTCTACTTTATTGCCTGCTTTTTCAGTGTTTTAAGGCACATGGGAAAGCTAGACTAGGTGAGGTGAACTTGTTTTTTGTCCTACACATCCTCCTCTATTTTCTCCATGAAAAAGCATGTATGAGCTGCCATTCCACCACTCTTTATCTTGCCTATGCCTTTTTTCCAATTCGTGAGCTCAATGACAGATTTGGGATCCAACTTTTACACCTATGGGGGATTTGCTTATTTTTGGTAAGCTTGCTTTATGCTAGATTTGTATGCTTCCTCATGCATTCAATTTCTTCATGTATTCTATTTATTCAGTAGCCTATGATATTACAGGGTTGGCTATTGTACACTCACTTAATATAATTTTTTGTTACAGCTCCATATTCAGTCTCCATTGTTAGTAATTTTGCATGATCAATTGATAATTATTGTGGGTAAAATTAATCTACTGCTGGCCTGAATTTCTACAATTACGTCCTTCATTAATACACCCATCGACAAAAATGTCAAACGCATCAACTATAAATACTAAACCACAAAAGGATCATCTACCGCATTTCAAACAGAGAGAGCAACTTAGCAACCAGATGACTGAAAGCCAAGAATACTGAAGTAAAATCGACCAGTAGTTCGAAAAAATGGCACCAAAACAAACCAGAGCTATAGCCAAGGCCAAAGAACTACAGACTGCGGAGACACCGTTAGTAAGGAGATTAAAGAGCATCAAGAACACTAAGGTCCAGGAGAGCTCATGGACAAAATTATGGGTTGAGATAAAAGAATGGGCTTACGTTGACAAAAAGCCTACCACAGCTACAGAGAAAATCAACCATAGTACCATTGTAAACTACATCAACGCGCCACTCATGGCCAGTTTTGGAGGCACAAAGGAAATGACAGTGAAATTTATCATAAGCTGGTACCAGAATGACAGATTTTACTTCGAGAAGCAGTCGACATCTCTGGGGAAGTAATCTACAAATTGACAGGTCTGTCAAACCAAGGTGAAATAGTACCAGTCAGTATAAAAGAAGGACTGGTCGAGGAGATAACAGGATCATCATCAGGAAAAAACACCAAATGGATAATGATTAGCCAAATACAAGCCCAAACGCCACAAATAGTGGCCAAAATCGTAGCCACTGCGCTCACACCAACAGGTCGAGGAAGCGACTTCAAACTGGATATGTTGGAGGCAGTGGATACCATTGCCGACACAGGAGAAATATACAGATGGGCTGAGTATGTCGCCAACATGATCAAAGGCATCTATGAAAAATGCTAGGAGTCATGGGGGATTATAAGGTTCCCATCCCTCATGATATGGATAATCATGTACTCCTTGTGCCCTGTCAGGGACAAACAATTTCAAGGACCAACAAAATTCCATATGTGGAGATTTAAACCATTCTCCCAAAATGGAACAGTGAAGGAACTAGCAAAAGGAAAAGTGTTGTTAGAAAATTGGTTCCAACAGCTCAAAGTCCACACGACCAGATAGAGGGTGTCCCAGAACATCTGACAAGGTCTGCCAAAAAATGCCCATATCCAGTTAGAACTTGACCATACCATGGTGTGGTAAATGCAGGGCACCAAGACAAAGGCCAAGACTCTCGACTACTACCCGACAGTCAAAGAGATTTTCCAGGATCTAGCTTAAAAGTCGGGTACAAAACTGTCGATACCAGCAAGGGAAAAAGAGATAGACCTATCGGTAGAAGAGCCACTGATGGACCAGGAAAAAGAAGAAGATTATGAGCTTAGCTTATACATCAACACATTTGTGTCAGAGGAGACTCTGGTCGAAAGCACTGGTCGACTGCAAATTGTAATAAAAAACCACCGACAGTACAAAGAGAAGAGACACAATCAGGACAACAAGTAACCAAATCGATTGAAGAAAGCATCGTCTCGACTCAAGACCTAAGAGGATAGATAGATACTAAAAACCCAGGGTACACTGCCACCAAGGAAAATATACACAGATTGTCGAAGGAGATAGCTACATGAATAAAAAGAAAAAGAAATCAAGAACAGGAACAGGGGAAGGGTAAGTGTAGGCTTATCATTGCAGAGTCCTCAGAAGATGAGGAAGAACTAGCAGCTATGACATGCGACATTATAGAGGATGCCATAGAAAACAAAGTTCCGGTGGAAACCCAGTTCCAAAAATTTGTCAAAGCAAGGGAACAACAAGGTTGGTCGAAGAAGGCGAAAAGCACAAATACGTCGACAGCCGAAAATGTTGTGGATCTTGTATCTACACCTCCACCCCCGTATTCGACCAAAATAACACAAGAGCTAGTTCCAAAACCTCCTTCCATAAGCCCACTCGACATATGCAAGAATGCTATGCTGAAAACCTTGAAGGAAAGGTTTGACCGAGACAGAGACCTCCAAGCATATATTGAAAAACTGTCAGAGTTACTCACCTTGATACAAAATCTCTCCACCAAATTCCCTCCATTCAAAGATGGTGGGTCTAGACTACCTGCTCCTCAACCTGGCCAAGTACCCCAAAGGCCAAGGACTGTGGCAGTCATAAGCTTGACGTTTCAAAAAAACCCCGACAAAGAAGCTGTCATGGTCACAAGTCGGATCACATCTATCATCCCAATTGTCTTCAAAATCCACCCACCAGCCTATGAACCAACCAGAGACGAGGAAGGAGAAAACATGGAGGAAATAAATCAAGAAATTGATAAACTATTCTTTGACCCTCGGGAAGATTCACCCCCTCATATCCACGGCCCATCACCCGACCATACCTCCACCAACCCAATCACACCCAATCATTCACCATCACCATCACCACCACCACCCAACCCAGAACCGGTACTCAAACTAACTGCACTAGAACTACCTCTACCAAAACCATTAGCACCAACCACATCCACATCTGGACCCCCTGTATCCAACCAACCAGATGCACAACCAGCTGCAACAGTCATTAAACCAGCCCAGCTGGAAATACCATCAACCACTACAAGCCAGCAACTAGACAATCCAATTTTGACTCTTGCAGGTACATAGGTGCCAAAGCAAGCAGAGCAACAAAAGCACAAAATGAAGAAGGAATAGCAAGTACAGACGATAATGGTCCATATCAGTCAACTTGGGTCGATCACTATAGGCGATGCAACCAAGCTGAGGGATGGAGAATTAGGGCAACTTTTGGAAACACTGGCAATCGAAGCAAAGACAAGGAGCTAGAAAAAATGTAAGGAGCTCGACAATAATGAAAAAGAACAAGTCGAGTTCCTTAACAAATGTAGAAACCTTGTGCAATCTGTGCTACCAGGATCGATAGAGGCCGACACTGATAGGAATCTAGAAAAGGCTTATCAGCTATTTGAGAGCATGGTGTTGATGCTACAGGAATAGATGCAGGACACAAGAGAGGAGAAGAAAGAAGAAACAACTCCACTATTGATGCAGCAGCATACAACTTTTTCAGAAGCATACAAGGTACTGCAAGATCACATGGAGGAGTTGATCATTACTGAAGAAGTACTACGAGACTGGCCTGCTTATTATGGGAAAGTCTATCAACAAACCTGGTAGACCCAACAAGAAATCCAAGCACTGGAGAAGAGAAAAAGCACAGAGGAAGAACTTAGAAGCACAATTGAAAATCAAATAGTGCTCGAAATAGCCAAATTACAGAAGCAAGAGTGACAAGCACATCAGTGGGTGCAGCAAGCAAATCCAAGTTTATAAAAATTAGACATCATCTACCCACAGATGAATGACTTTTTGAAACAACAAAGGAAAAGGACCAATTTATGGGTTCCGAAATGGAAAGAATAGCAGAACTTTCCATTCAAGAAAAAATGTCAATATTATCAAGTCAGACTACATTAACCATCGACATCCAAAAAGTACTACAAAGTTGGATGGAATTCCAACATCAGCTAGCAGTAATAACTGAAGCAATTGTTGAAGTCTGTGTATAGAAGATACCAACCATCAGACTTCACAGCCCATGAAGAGAAAACATAGAAATAACTACTTAGGACAGGAAAATAAATTTTTGTACCTCCCTCTTTCTTCGGGACGAAGAAACGTTTTGTTTGTGGGGGAGATGTTGGAGGAGCAAGTCGGTAAATCCGACTTGAACTATAGCTAACTAAGTCGATCAGCCGACTAATTAGAGATTAGGTCAACCACATAAGGTCGTGTCAGTTGACCGAACCGACAAGTAGTTATTTGTAACTATTTTGTAATTCATATATATTAGGTTGTTGAGCCAGATTAGAACTCAGTTCAGTTCTCTGTATTGTATGGACCCTTTCGTTATAATATAATATGTTATTCTGCCTACTTGTTCTTGTCTCTTGTTGCTACTATGTATGTATGCTTTTAATGTGTATTATTGGTAACCCTATGTGATCTTGGAGATTACAACAAAGACGTACATGGAGGCTAGGCCTACAACTAGCATGAAAAAGGGATGGCTTTGTAGAAATTCTTGTGACGAGAAGAATGAAGAGATAACACCATTTGATTGAGATAGAGGAATAAGTGATGATGATGATGATCCACTGACGATTCATACTTGATGATGATCTAGTGATGCTCCAGATCAAGTGATGATCCAGACTTGATGAAGATGACTTGACAATGAAGATGACTTGACAATGAAGATGGCTTAAAGATGAATATGACTTGATGATGATCAAGATGATACAGAGAAGAAGACTTGTGCTGATAAATTGTGTCGAGAGAATACCTTCCTATTTCAAAGCGAATGTTGATGTATTTGTAACTTCAGAATGTATTCACTTGTATATCTTATGTATTGTACCCCGATGTTTATTTCAGGAAGTATCTATAACGTAATTGAGTCATGTCATGCCCTGATGTTTTGATTGGGATATTCAATAATGTAAACAAGTCATGTAAATTCATTGAGGTTAACCCTCCATTGTAAGTCGGGGCAATAGTATCCACAATTGTGTCAAGCTTAACCCTCCTTATTGATCGGAGGGCAAAGTCCCCACATTTGTGGGGCACTAGGGTTATTAGACTCTCCTAGAGATTTCGGCCCTAGTTAGTAATTGTTAAGTGGTGCTGACATGTTGAAGTGGACATCAAGTGAATGAAAGAATATAAATAGAGAGTGAGCCTCTCTATTTATTACACACACTCACTCACTAGGGTGCATGAGTGAGAGAGGAGAAGCTATCTCAAGTGAGAGAGATAACAAGCTGTTGGAGATCATCTTTATTTTTTCAGGTTTTACTGCTGCCATTGGTACTCATTCTATCTCTGAGGAAGTTGCGGGGTTTTCTCCTTTATGGTTTCCCCAAGGAAAAATCTTTTTGTCTCTTGCCTCTTGTGATTTTTGCTGTGCATGTTATTTTCTCAAATAATATCCTAGCTCATATTTCATAAATGATAAAATTCTAACAATACAGAGACGAGATTCTTCTTTAGTCCTGGTACAAACAAGACATCCTTCATCTTCATAGATTTTCTAGAGTTTAGCTTATAGGAAGCTTCAACACTTCCTTTTATGGGATACTGGTAGTCATCCCCAAGTTTCACTCTGTGGGGTGACTTATGTTGGGATAGATTCACAAATGATTTTTTGAATCCCGTCATATGCTTAGAAGCCCCACTATCTATGAGCGAATCATTAATTCCATTTGTAACAGTTCCTGTGAGGGAAGAAATCAAAACATACTCTTCATCACTTGAACAATCTTCAGTTTCTTCTTTGACTCTCTTCCTTGGAGGTTCATCATCCTCTACAATGTGAGCATGATGTGTTTTTTTGTTGTTCTTCTTGTGGGAGCCACCTCTATTTCTGGGACAATTTATGGTGATGTGTCCTTTCTCATCACATGTATATAATCTGATACTAGATAGATCTCTTCTAGGGTTATCTTTTTTATTATGGTATGAATGCTTACCTTTCTTGAGATGATAGTGGTCCCTTCTAATTTTCTTGGTGTGTGTTGTGAGATATTGTTCTTCATTTCCCATATTTTCTTCTCGAGCTACTATTCGATCTTCTTCTTGTGAGCATTCCTCCCACAACCTACTGAAAGTGATTAACTTTCTTCTAGCATAAATCCCTTGAATGAAGGAGTCCCATGACCCAGGGAGACCATTCAAGGTGGTCATCACAATTTATCCATTATCTACTTCTTCTTCAGCTCCAAGTTGTTATTTTATTTGAGAGACCCTTGTAAGGTATGATTGTATGGTCTCTGCATTCCGGATCTTTACATTCTTCAATTGATTTCTTAAAGTCATCTTCTAATTTATATTATTCCCTTCAAATAGATTGGTCAAAGAATCAAAAATATCTTTAGGTGTCTTTAGGGAAGGCACATGTGGTATGAGTTTATCCTTGATAGAATCAACAATGATCCTCTTAGCCTTGACCAAGTTCTTCTTGTGTAAGGCCTTAGCCTCATCTCCCCCTAGAACTGGAACCTCTCCACTTATGTAGGTGTCCAATTCATTTTCTTCAAGAAAAAGTGAAATCCTATACTTCCATGCTTGGAACTTATCATATCCTTCAAGATTTTCATGACTATTGGTGTGATGAGACATATCTAATGAGAACCTCAAATGGAAATAAAAGATATTTAGATCTTACCAATTTTATATGCCCAAACTCGATCTAAAGCTGATCTTTTGCATTGTTGATTTTCTAGTCTAGGCTCAAACTAGGGTTTGGATTTCATGGGGTTATACCCAACTAAAAAATTTGATGTTGGTCTCTAAATTTCAATTTTGAGAAGAAGAGCAATCCTATGTTGGGCTCACGCAAAAATTCCACTTATGTGAAAATCCCTAATTTGTCACTGTAGTAAGAGGTCAAAAAATGAAAATGTCCGGAATTCAATTCTGCTTCGACAGGAAGATGCATGCTTCAATGGAGAGTTAGCCTAGCCTCATTTGTTGATGATCTGTAGAAAAAAACCCAAAAATTAAGAAGCCTTAGCTTCTGCAGCTGCATAGTGTCTTCTTCTCAGGTTAGCTTTGATACCATGTAATATTTTTATCGTTTAATCAATATGATCTAGGATCTCATGTGAGAGAATAACATGCACAGCAATAATAATAAAAAATACAATAGACAAAAATATTTTTCCATGGGGAAACCATAAAGGAGAAAACCCCGCAACTTCCTCAAAGATAGAATGAGCACCAATAGAAAAAGTAAAACCCAAGAGTACAAATATGACCTCTGAGAGTTGTTCTCTCTCTCTCTCACTTGTGCGAGATACTTCTCTCTCACTCATGTGCTACTATTGAGTGAGTGTGTGTTTCAAATAGATATTCTCACTCTCTATTTATACTTGTTTTCCATTTGAAATTTAATCTATAGAGTCGACTTCTCAGGAGAGTCTAATAACCCTAATACAACTCAACTGTGGGGACTATTGGCTTGACTTACAACAGAGGGTTAACCTCGATGAATTTACATGAATTAATTATATTAATGAATCTCCCTATAAGAGGAACAAACATCTCCATTGGGTTACAATGAAATATAATAATAAATATACAAGTGAATACATTTCGAAGATATAGATACATCAACACCTACACTAACAGTTTTCTCCCAATTTTTCAAAAAGATCAGAAAAACAAAACCAAACAACCTAAGAACTTGAGTTGGACTCGAATGTATATTTCTTGTGTAAGTCATAAACATGACCAAAAAATAATAGACTGGAATAAAGAACTACAAGGAAAATCCAAAGTAAAGGTAACTCCTCAGTATGGTCGTCATTTCTGTTGTTAGGGAATTTATCGTATGATTGGTGTATGATATCACCAACATACTAGATTTATTGACAAACTATAACAAAGTGTATCTAAACATAAATGAAACTTGTATATTATCAAAGAGTGGATCAAAGTTCAATGGATATAATATGCATATATTATTTCAAAGGTTGATCATAGCTTTCACTTCTCTCAAAGAAATCCTTTGATCTGTTGCTCCAATACCTACCAAAAGAAAAATACCCTCCTCAAAGCACTTTCATATATTACAAAATAAGAGACATGAACATATAATAATATTGAATCTTAAATAAAAAGCACAATCATGATAAGATGTCATTGATAATTGAACAATGCACAACAAAGGTTTGGAATGGAATAGATCCCTTTATTCATAAAAGTTTGGAACAAGATCATTCACCTCAATCTGATCTGATGCTCTCAAAACCTATTTTTGGGCCCCATTGCTTCTATTCTCTAAAGGAAATCCTCTACCATATCTCTATCTCTAGAATGGACCCCCTTTCCTCTAGCCCCTCTCATCTTTTTATTATCAATTAAAAGGAGAAGTTACCAAGTTAGGGTAGTTAAGGAAGGTTGGGAAGTTTCTATATTGACCTGAAACACCTCATAATTAAGTTGTTTTTATTTTCATTTTTAATGATTTTAATGGAATACATGGGTGCACCAAGAGAAACTTGCATATAATACACGGTTTTCCTAAAGGAAACTCGTGTATGCAACTTTTTAGGGTAAACACGTGTGCTGACTATGGAAAAATCATGTTTAACATGTATAGGTTGTCGATATGAAAGTCACGTATATGTTCAAAACTCAAAACAAAAAGGTGTTATCACTAGAGTAATCTTCATGCAAGTTAGACCAATCCTCCTATAGCCAAAAGGCTCTTTAATCCAACATGTGCTTTTTTGTGACAACACATTGAGTATCATCACTCCAGTGATGATACTTAGGTTAAATATTCCTTTTAAATGGAATTTATCATGGTTTTACTCCATTTTCATAGCCCATGTTCCTTAGAAAGAGCCCTTTTATGTCCCAAGCCAATAAATTTTATCCTTAAATCATGCCTTGAGATAGGGGATCCATACTTGATGCATTATACCCAAAAATTAGCCTTAAATATCTCTCATGGACTAAATTTTACATTTGTAGAACATGCCTTATGATTTAGGGCCCTATGGATGGGACATATTCCTTAAAAGTAACCAAACCACCAAATTTGACTGTAAAGCATGTCTTGGATAAGAAGACCTTTCTTTGGTGGTAGAAACGTAAAATTCATGCATGCATCCCACAGTTATGAAAACGATACCATTAAGAGGGACCATCTCAATATCAATCTTTAGGTTCTTATTTATGGCTAATGTTCCCTGGAAGTAGTTCCATTAGGTTCTAATCCCTCCATTTTGTCTCCAAAGAATGTCTTAGATGAGGTCCTCCCTGTGAACCAAACCTCATAATTTCTCCCAGATCCTATGCATTGGCCAAACATTCCATCCATAAGGCATGTATTATGCACATGGTGATTAACTATTAAATCATTGAAAACATGTGTGCTCATAAACATAGAAACCCTACCTCTATTTTTATAATGTACCACATCCATATCTTATTTCTCTAGCCCCTAATAGTAAGTTCATTTATAATTATTAATAATGTAAAATAATGTACCATTTTTTCACAAAAATTCATGAAAATTTGGTTTCCATATAATTTTAAAGTCCCCTACTTGCAATTTATTTACCATTATACTAAGATATTTATTAAAATAATAAATCAAATATGTATGTATTAAATTGAGCCCATAGATCTGTGGACAAACACACAACTCACATGATAGATCACACAATTTACTCAGTTATTGAAGAATGAAACAGTGCAAAAATGGCATGCATCTGTGAATGATTTTCATTAATCAAAGAGTAATTAGATAGATAATTACAATGAAGTACAATGGTTTTAATAGCCACAAGCAATTCAAATCCACATGAGGAAGTTTGAATTGATTAGACTCTACTTGACTGTAGGTAACCAAGACCTTGTCTAAATCACTATCGAAGGACTCAGTGGTTAACTGACCTTGTCTAAACCATAACCGGAGTTCATTGGAGCTCTAAAACACAACTAAAGTGTTACATTCAGTGTTGACTAAGGTTAACTGACAGTGGTAGGTGAGAAATGCGCCCCACATGTGTTCAGTCAAGTAAACCTAGTGCTAACTAAATGTAGAGGGCTAGAACTGAATGTAACTGACTCCTAACTTAGCTTGACTAGTCATTAACTGAAGTGAACTAACCTTGGTTGGTTTTGGCACTCCCAATGGCTTCCTAAATTGTAGGGATTGATCTAGGAGGATCCTAAACTTATGCAATCAAGTGCAATAAGTGGCAGTGAGCCTCAATTAGTGTTCCCCACACTTTAGTAACTAAAACATGTGCCCCAATTAGGTCAAGTGGACCCAATGGTGTTAATGACTATAAATAGACTGGATGGACTCTCGATTTAGACATGACTCCCAATTTAGACATATGACCAAATTTGGACAAGGGAGGATTAATAATCCTAACACCCCCCTTAATTGCTAACTTGGAAAAACTGCGGGCCCTGGTAACTAAGGCCATAGGTCACCCATTACATCAAGTAAAGTAAAGTAACTGCTCAAAAACAAGGTGCTGGGGAAAAAACCACATGGGAAAAAATCCCCCCCTCTAATTAAGCAAGTAGAATCAAGATCAATCTGGTTCTTTTTTTGCACAGGTGTCCTGGGGCCTAGCATGTGAACCTCTCCATCATTATGTCTGGAGGAATCTTCCTCTTTGGAAGAAGAATGATATGCTCAACTAAATCCGAAATATAGACAGCTGCCGGATGAAGACTGGACCCATGTAGAGCAACTGAAGTCAACTGAAAAGTGAGAAAAGGTTCTTGAGAATTCAGAGAATGTGAGGAACACTCAATAAACTAATATTTTTCATCCATGAACAGAAAACCACGAGTGGTAATAATATCCCCAAGTGTTAGGAGCAGGTGTCCAGGCAGATGTAGAAAATCTTCCTCTTTACTAGTTCTGTGAGGAGATGAGCATGTGATCAATGGTAGAGAAACACTGGGACTATTGAGAGCGAATGCTTGAGCTCCATATTTTTATATATCTTCTGAAATAGATAATGAATCACATAATAAAATATCAGCAACCTCATATGAGGAAACTAACACCAAATCCTCATCAGCAGTTTTGAAGAGAAAGTGCGATACTTGATTTTTCACACCGGAATTGGTGAGAGCAGCTACAAGCATGACTGAAGGATTTTTTATTTTAAAATATGAACCAAATAATATCAGATCAGAAATTAAATCAGATCTAAATAGGTTCAAAATAGATCCAAAACTGTGAAATGGAATCAAATCCCCAGCAGCAGTTTTGTAGGAGACTTGTGGTACTTGTTTCTTCACACCGTTGATGAGAACAGCTACAAGTGGTACTAAAATATTATGAATTTGATATATTAAACCAAGAAATATTAGATAAGATATAAATAAGATCATATCAGATCCAATAAGGTTAATATCAGATTCAAATAAATGGTTAACCGAGACGGTGGATGCACAGCTTTCTTCTTCTTCAAAATTCTGAATTTTGGTGCATGCAATCCTGCAGGAATTTGCTGGAAAATATAGATCATGGGGAGCAAATGGATCACTCTGGTAATCTGATATTTCTTCCAAAATATCCAAGGTATCACATATTTTCACACCAGCAGCAACATTAGAGGGAGAAAAATCAAATTTCTCTTCACTTTCGGAAGCAATTACTAGTAAATTTTGCACAGAATTTAAAGGAAAATCACCAGTGAATGTTTGCATGGAAGTGCAGCAGAATTTTTCTTCAATATCATAGATTCGAATGTCTTCTTCTGTTTCAGAAATATGAGAAGATGAGATATCAGAGATCTCATCAACTTTCAGAGCATCAGGAGAAGGAGTCACTGCATGGAGACTATCTTCAATTCGAATTGACTGTGTAGAAGTTTTTGCTTCTTCTTCATCTTGAACAACTTCATCAAAGAGAGTGGAGGATGATATTTTTGGATCAAGATTGCTTATGGTGCTGGATATTATCTCCAAAATGCTATTATGATCATCATCAATCACTCCAAAGGTTCTATCCAATCTTTTCCAGAGTTCCTTCGGGTCTTCAATATATTCCCTCGGGTCTTCAAAGTCCAGAGATCTAATGAGGTAGCGCAAGCTACGAGAAAGTCCCGTTGCTATTGTTCCAAAATCTCCATCACTTATATTTAGCCAATCAATATTACTAAAACACTCTTTATCAAGTCCAATAGACACCCGACAAAGACCTTTTCTCATCAGAGATGAAATCATCTCCTTCTTCCATTTTGAATAGATCGAGGACAGGGTGAGAAGAGGAACTGATGAATCCATTCGAAGTTGTACCTGCAAAACAAAAAGGGCACCGTAAGGTCGGACAGCCTGCACTTTTGGAATTTTCTTCACACCCAGCTTAGTTAATCAAGCAAGCTTGATCAACAATTCCTTTGCTTGGGGTATTAAGTGGTGGTAAATTCTCCGCTTCTGGTGCAGTGACGGAAGGAGCAATTTTGCTCAAAAAATGATCCAGTAGGATATCTAAGGAGGAGAAGTGCCTTGTCCGTCGAGGCTCTGATACCATATTAAATTGAGCACATAGATTTGTGGACAAACACACAACTCACATGATAGATCACACAATTTACTCAGTTATTGAAGAATGAAAGAGTGCAAAAATGGCTTGCAGCTATGAATGCTTTTCATTAATCAAAGACTAATTAGATAGATAATTACAATGAAGTACAATGGATTTAATAGCCACAAGCAATTCGAATCCACATGAGGAAGTTCGAATTGATTAGACTCTACTTGACTGTAGGTAACCAAGACCTTGTCTAAATCACTATCGGAGGACTCAGTGGTTAACTGACCTTGTCTAAACCATAATCAGAGTTCATCGGAGCTCTAAAACACAACTAAAGTGTTACATTCAGTGTTGACTAAGTTTAACTAACAGTGGTAGGTGAGAAATGCACCCCACATGTGTTCAGTCAAGTAAACCTAGTGCTAACTAAATGTAGAGGACTAGAATTGAATGTAACTGACTCCTAACTTAGCTTGACTAGTGATTAACTGAAGTGACCTGAACTTGGTTGGTTTTGGCACTCTCAGTGGCTTCCTAAATTGTAGGGATTGATCTAGTAGGCTCCTAAACTTATGCAATCAAGTACAATAAGTGGCAGTGAGCCTCAATTAGTATTCCCCGCACTTTAGTAACTGAAACATGTGCCCCAATTAGGTCAAGTGGACCCAATGGTGTTTGACACGTCCCCATGCCTCTGACCATCGAAGAGGACGCGATCACCATGGCGTTAACCATGCGGGCTAAGAGCCCATGAACATGTACATGAATAAAATAGCATAAACATAATGCTGCATGGAATGCATTAAGGTAAAACATGCACAAATGCCATCATTCATCATACACAGCTATCGTTATTTATCATGCACAGCGGAATCAACATGCATTCACACAAGCATTCACTCAACATGTTCATTACATTCATTAACATAAATTATGGTTGTAGAAGTAAAAATGGGAAAGATCACTTATCTTATAAGAACTCGCTCCGCAACCAGCTACGTCGCTGCAACGTTCCACCCAACCATAGGCCAGTGTGCTCCTTAATCTCTCAACAATGCTGCCACCCCCGATCTGGGCATGATTCTCCAAAGAATAAGGGAACAAGCAGGCTTACACATAGCCAGGGATACACAAAACAAAGCCAAGCCAACATAGTTGGGTTTATCAGGCCATCCAGGAGTTGGGGAAAGGATAAATGCTAAGCTAGTGAGCTCATTACAGAGCCAAGAACACCCACACCAGAACTAGCCTGATCTCTAAGACACCCACCACACCCAACACAAGGAATCAGTCCCTTCTCTGCTACACAGTCCCTCAAGCCCTGCATTCCCTTCCAGTGCTATTCGGGGGTGATCGAGAAGAAGTACAGCCCTCTAGCTCTGTCTGTGTGGTTTCCAGCCACCAGGTTTATCAAGCAAACCAAGCCCCCATCCCTGCTCCCAATACAATCCGAAGACCAACTATTGCACACATGCAATCATTTAGCTATCACAGCTTAAACAGGGAAGACAATTCCAAACCATCTACAACAATTCCCAAAACGTAGCAGCAACGCAGCTCACAGCGTGGGGAAATTAACAGTCCCCAAAATGCATCATTGGATGCGGCTCACAACATGGGGAAAACAACAACCCATCCTTGGGAAATGCAGTCACCGAGAAAACACACATAGACCACGCTGAGGATGAAATTACAGTCTCCTAGCCTGTGCGTGAGTGAATCCACAACTCAGGACCCACAGATTAGTCCATGAGGGAAAGATACAGCCAAACCATCCGTCGATCCGCAGAGGAAAAACTACGTGGGTAAAACCAGGAAAATCCTGTGCGTGAGTGTGGGTAAATTCCACTCCTGCGTGAGGACGAACAGCCTACAGAGAGGACACAATTAGATGTGAGTGAGTGTTCATCACACGCATGGAGAGGAGAATGTGTCCGCGGGAGTGAAAACTAGGTAAATCCTGTGCGTGGAGGTGAACAGACAATCGTGAGGCCTGCATAGTGGAGAGTGCGTGAGCATTTTTTCCATTGTGGATTCAACCATGGGTGGAGGGTGCATGTGGGTGAGGACTGACAGTCCTGCCACCCCACTCCCAAAGATAATAACTGCCTCAACCACCAGCAACAATTCTTAATGAAAGTGGTTGGAATAAAACAGGGGGAAGAAGACACATTGGTATTTTTACCCCATTGGCCAAGGTTTGACAAATTCCCCCACATCCTTATCCTGGTGAAAATCATGCCCCTTTCTCATTTTAGTTTCCGTGAGTGTAGCTGGTCGGGTTCATTTAATTAATTATAGATGCATATTTACATGATGACAAACATAATATATACCACATGCCCCGATATACCATCGGTGACAAATTTAAATCCAAAACATAGCATAACCGATCAATGGTGGGGCCTTGGCCTTGAGCTCCGCACCATGATCATTACAATATATACATCATGTACATTTAATGCAATGGGGTCAAAACTGGGGTGTTACAGTGTTAATGACTATAATTAGACTGCATGGACTCCCGATTTAGACATGACTTCCAATTTAGACATATGACCAAATTTGGACAAGGGAGGATTAATAATCCTAACAATATGAACCACTTAGTCTTTACTAGGCTACTAGCTTGGACCACCCTCCCCCCCCCACCCCTTGTAGTTTCATTGTATAGGAACCCATGCATAGATATTGTTCCATAGAAGTAACTTCTTTAGGGTCCAATCTATTTGATGTAAGTACCAAAGCATTCGTTGGATGAGAATACCATTCATTTTTATACAAAACCTTGGAACAAAGCCTTTATCCCATTCATAGGCCAATGATTCCATCTAAATGTCTTATCTCATGGACTAGAGTGATGTTCATGGCCTATGGTATTTAAAAGTAGCTACTTTAGGGTCTAATCCCATGGATTTCATCCCTCAAGCATGTCTTGGGAAAATAGACCCTTAGGCTTGGTCATTCAAACCTTTGAATTTAGAGTTGTATGCTACTCAGCTAAATATTCCACTAAGGGGATATTTTGTGGGGGAGCACCATGTTCATGAACAAACCCATTAGAACTATGTTATTTAGGTACCGAACCACTAGATTTTTTTATTTGAAGCATATATTTGGATAGGAAATCCTTCGAGGCTAGTATGTCAATCCTCAAAAATTAGATCTATATCAAAGTCATGGACAAAAGATTCACTTCATAGGGATTATCTCTTGGTGTGAACTCTTATTCATGCCCCATCTACCTTACAAGTAGCTCCTCTAACAACTGAGCTATTTTATGGTATCCTTGATTCAAGCATGTATTGGGACAAAACACCCATCCTTAGCATGTTAAACATTAAAACATGTTCAATATCTTGCTTAAGGGAGAATATTCCATCTATTGGTCTCCTATCATGGTGAGGTCCTAGTAATTAGTACATTAACACTAAGAAAAATGTATAAAAACCACATACCATTGATCTCGTTCTCAAAGCATAACTCTAGAAAAAAACCTCCATTTTTAGCCAAATCCTTTAAATAAGACCATATCACACACTTATGCCAAAATTTTCTTTGCAAGAATCTCTTTAGGATGCCCCATGTATAGATATTGTTCCATAGAAGTAACTTTTTCAGGGTCTAATCTATTTGAAGTAAGTACCAAAACATGCCTTTGATGAGAATGCCGTTAATTGTTATACAAAACCTTGGAACAAATCCTTTATCCCATTCATAGGCCAATGATTCCATCGAAAGGTCTTATCTCATGGACTAGAGTTATGTTCATGGCCTATGGTATTTGAAAGTAGCTACTTTAGGGCCCAATCCCATGGATCTC
This sequence comes from Pseudotsuga menziesii, assembly GCA_001517045.1. Classification (NCBI taxonomy): domain Eukaryota; kingdom Viridiplantae; phylum Streptophyta; class Pinopsida; order Pinales; family Pinaceae; genus Pseudotsuga; species Pseudotsuga menziesii. The sequence continues at coordinate 188,777 of LPNX010463750.1, read as the reverse complement.
ATCCCTAAAGCATGTGCTAGGCAAAGAGACTGTTAGGCTTGGTTATCCAAACCTTTGAATTTAGATTTGCATGCTACTCAACTAAATATTCCACTAGGGGGATTTTTTGTGGGTGAGGGCCATGTTCATGGACCTCACACATTAGAACTAGGTTATTTAGGTACCAAGCCACTGGATTTTTTTTATTTGAAGCATATATTTGGATAGGAAATCCTTCCAGACTAGGTTGTCAATCCTCAAAATTAGATCTATATGAGTGTCATGGACTCAAGATTCACTTGATAGGGATTATCTCATGGCGCGAGTCCCTATTCATGCCCCATGTACCTTACAAGTAGCTCCTCTAGTGGCCAAGCTATTTGATGGTATCCTTGATTCAAGCATGTCTTGGGACCAAAGACCCATCCGTAGCATGCTAAACATTAAAATATGCTCAATATCATACTTAAGGGGGAATATTCCCTCTATAGGTCTTTTATCATGGTCAAGCCTTAGTAATTAGTCCATTAACACTAAACAAAATGTATAAAGACCCAATACCATTAATCTTGTTCTCAAAGCATGCCTCTAGAAACAAAACCTCGTTTTTTAGTCAAAACCTTTAAATAAGCCCATATCACACATGTGTGTCAAATTTTTTTTTACAACAATCTCTTTCATGATTTCTAACCCTATTTATGAGCCATGCCTCTTAAAAGTATCTCTTTATTGAAAACCTAAACACTTATATCCCTTAAAAATCTTATACTTATATCCCTTAAAGATCTTGTGTTAAAATTCTCTTCGCAACCATCTCTTTCAAAATTTGAAAACTTATTCATGGCCATATCCCTTAAAAATAGTTTTTAACTAAACCTAAACGCCTATTTCTTATCCCTTAAAATAGCTATTTATTATTAAATAAGTAAAAAAACCGAAAACCTAATATTTTAGCTCTTTAAACCCTTATTGAATATACCAAAAGAGTTATGTCGAAAATTCTTACCTTTTAAGAGACTCTTTTAGAGACCAAACCCTTGAATTTTCGCGTAGGGCGACTTACCTACCTCTATCATTATATGTCCCGCATTTGCAACAAAGGACGCCCGATTATTTGGAATATATATATATATGTCCCACATTTGCATCGTAGGAGGCCGAACTATTCGGAAATTTTTTTATATATGTTATTTGGACATTATATATATGCAATAGCCTTCGTCGAAGAATCCAGATCTATTTGGCAAAGTAGCTCTACGGAGTCTGGATTTGTTTTTATTTTTGTCAGCGAAGAGATTCATGTGCTCGGCAACTTATTGGTGGCTGCTCAAATATTAAGACGGTCTTGATTGTTTTTATCTTTATCAGCGAAGAGGTTCATGTGTTCGGAAACTTATCTGTGGCTACTCAAATATTAAGACGATTGCACTACCAGTCCATTTACACTCGATTCTACTAATCCATCTCCTCTGTGGCCGCAGGTACTAATCGCGGGTAAAGTTCAAAAATGGGCAGAAAACGGGCCAGTGCAGAGTTCGAAGATGAGAACAATAAACTCATCTCGCAATACTTTGGAGCCGCTCCCTCATCCAATTTCGTTAAGAACGCCCGTGAATCGGAGGAAAACAGACGTGAAAAGTGGCGTTTATTGATGAAAATCGTGGACTGGAGGATCCGCGTAAGAAGCAACCCGGGAGAAGTTAAAAGGCGTGTCAGATATGGCATTGAGAATTCTACGAGGCCTGTCGTTTGGCAATTCATTTCAGGTGGCCGCGACCTTCTGCTAGCCAACCCAGGACTTTACTCAATGCTCCTAACCCTAAACTCAGAATCAGAGAAGCAAATAGTTAAAGATATCAATCGGACTTTGTCATCACACAAGTTATTTCAAACGATAGACGGGCACCGGTCTCTCCACAATGTGTTGAAGGCGTATTCGGTTTATGACAGAGAGGTTGGGTATACCCAGGGGATGAATTTCATAGCGGGCATGCTTCTGCTTTACATGAATGAGGAGGAAGCCTTTTGGGTTATGGTGGCATTGCTGAAACGCATGAAAATTGAAGGTATGTATATGGAAGGTCTGCCTCTAGTTCATCAATACTATTTTCAGTTCGAAGTGCTTGTGAAGGAGAAGCTACCCGCGCTGGGTAAGCATTTTGAAGAGCAGATGGTCACGCCATCGATGTATGCAACCAGCTGGTTCATAACTATTTTCTCTGCAGATTTGCCGTTTCCATTAGTTGCTCGGATCTGGGACGTTTTTCTACACGAGGGGATGAAGGTGGTTTTCAGAGTGGATCTGTCTTTGCTCAAAATCTTTCGGGAGCCTCTGTTAAGATTGCCCTTCGAGGATCTCTTACCATTTCTGCGAGGCCTACCAACTCAGGCTTTGGATGAGAACAGACTGATTAGATTGGCCTGTTCATTGAGGTTTAAAAAGAGGCTACATGAACTCGAGATAGATTATCTGGTAATGAATGATAAAACAGCTGCTTCGACTGATGGATGGACCTTCATTACTGTGAATAAGAAAAGGTTGAACCGTCCATTAATTGTAGAAAATGGATGGGTTTTGATTAATCCACTTCGCAAGCTTCGGAAACGAGGTAGAAAATGGATGGGTTTTGATTAATCCACTTCATAAGTTTGAGAAACGAAGGCTACAGTATCATAGATATTGATTGATTGACATAGTGCACTTAAGAAACCAAGCCTAGAGAGTCCAAGTTGCCACAAGGTGTATTGCTGTGTTAGGTTGTAATGCAAACTAAGATTTTTTCTTGAGAGAGTGTATTACTGTGTTACGTTATAATGCAAATTCTGTATGTGTTGCTGTGTTGTTGTAATGCAAATTATGCATTTTTTTGATAGGGTGTGTTGCTCTGTTAAGTTATTATGCAAATCATGTATTTTTTAAATTGGTTGGAATGTGTTGTGTTGAGTTCTTAGTAACAGTGTGTTGTGTATAGTGTTTTGTCTATCGTGGGATTATGTTGTAGAGTAAGGTAGACACCCAGAGACCATCAAAGTTGCTTCACTTGAAAATTGAAATATTTGTTGGCAAGTTGTATTGTTGTGTTAAGTTGTAATGTAAATTATCTATTTTTTATTGACAAGGTGTATTGTTGTTTTAGGCTGTAATGTAAATTATGCATGTTTTTAAATCTTTGGAGTGTGTTGTGTTGAGGGATTATGTTGTAGGGTAAGGTAGGCACCCAATACCATCAAAGTTGCTTCACTTGAAAATTGAAATATTTTTTGGCAAGTTGTATTGTTGTGTTAAGTTGTAATGCAAATTATCTATTTTTTATTGACAAGGTGTATTGTTGTTTTAGGTTGTAATGCAAATTATGCATGTTTTTAAATCTTTGGAGTGTGTTGTGTTGAGTTCATTGTTGGAGTGGCTTGTATTGTATTTTGTTGATTGTGGGACTAAGTTGTAGAGTAAGGTATGGACCCAGATCATAGATCTTGTTTCAAATGTAATTGTATATGGTTGATGAAGGTGGAAGTTCATTAAAATATGAAGTTCATATTGAACATTAATGATTTAGAATTGAGCTTTGCCGTGAATTATTTTAAAGGTAAAATAATGCTATTAAATACTCCTTGTTAAGGATTCATCTCATAAGCTATGACTACTACAATACAATACTCAACATCCAACATATCTCAATACAATGATGCTCAATGTGTGTTTATACTTTTTCACGAGTATTGCTATGGGTTTATGCGTCCCACCCACTATTAGTTTACTCATTTCCTTTAACTACAAAGTGGACTTAATTTTTACCCACCAACTACCAAATACGCCTTCCTTATGCCATGATTTACAACAATATTATATAAATTATTCCCCTTGTGATTGCCTCCGGGTACCCCATATTATATTCCATAATACATTAGAGTCCAACCACCACATATTTCTTACTCGAAACATGAGTGGAAGCCATATAAGATTATTTGTTAAGCAATGTAGTCAATTGGTACTATGTTTGAGTATCCATCCATCCTAGTGAAATATAGACACATGGTCTAGCTAGAAATATAGACAAAGGGTCTTACTGTGGCCTTGCAACCTTAATCTTGATTATGGTCAAGCCTTTAATTCCATATGGATATCTCCATGATTTTTTGTTATTTCTCCATATAGCTCTATACTAGGTTCAGTTTTGGCTTCATGTTGGTCCATAGTAGGCTTGTTAATGTTCACAACCTTTCCTTGATCATTGTTGTTACTTGTAGTGGCTTGGCTCGAAATATACAGCAACCTTAGATATTGATTTATGGCCTTGGGCTATTAAGTATGTGGTTCCTTTGAGTCATGAACTTAGTTAGATTATTCTTCCTTTATATGCCCTTTCTAAGGTTTTCTTTAAATATCTTACTTTGTTTCAACCTCAAACACTTCACTTTATGTGTTGGTAGGTATTGCAATTAGTTTCCTCGTGCCAACTTAGGACCCCTTCTTCTTACTAAGATAAATAACCTACAATTTGGTTTTCTTTTCTTCTACAGGACTTTCGAATTTTTGCACATTATATTAATTATGATAGTTAATTCCATCCAATGATATACAAGATTAATATCCACATCATCCATATCTATAACATGATAATTTGGAGGTAAAACATATTTACCCATAGTAATCCTCAAAACTTGAAAATCTAAAAGATTATTATCCTCAACCTGTGTGCTTTGAATAAGATTTGCAGCATATAATCTTTGATCCAATTCAACATAAATGAAATTATTATTACAACTAGGGTTAATAGAAATAATGATTGTCTCATGCTAACTGAATCCATTGACCTATAATAGGGTTTTTTCACATAAAATAAAATCTTGGTGATTTCTTTATCATACATCTTGGTATGAGACAACTTATCTAAAAGTACTCCATATTGTTCATTTGAAAATGCCTTTTGAAAAATTACACTCTATAGTAACATCTTTTTCTAAACCACAATTTAGAAAAGCTGTGTACTTTTCTTGTCATAATGAAGTCATCCTATGCATGTATTCATCAATATTACAGCCATGATTTTTTTTTAAATACATCTTTCTTTAAAATAATTGAAAATAATAAAAAGGTTTTATAGAAATAGCTCAATATTCAAGTGATATCCTTTATGAACCTACTCATTTTGGGAAAAGAATTTCATTTGATGTCAACTCTCTCAATATTGATTAAAATTTCTATCATTACCACAATTATTAAATTCCAGGTCCAATTTAAATCTACTCGCTAGTCTAATAGAAATCTATCTAGGTTCTCTTTGAGATGATATGTACTCTACAATATGAGTGATGAAAATCCTTTAAAATTATAAACTACTTTATATAAAAAAATATCCATAATAATGGGTCATTATTTCATAAAGATTAACATTTCTCAAGTACATAGTATAATTAAACATAAGCATAGTGTGCCATGAAAATCAGACTTGGGAAGATTCTCAAAAAAACTTACATTTAATGTTAAGATAGAACCATTTAGCTCAAACCACTATCTTTCATCTACCACATCCGACAAGGAATCCAATTGTGGAAGGGAAATATACTCCCAACCAAACCCTCATTCAATGCAGCAAGGAGACCATGAACCCTTAACTAATAAAACAATGTTAAGACCAATATTTTGTCCAAGAAAAAAATGCATTTACCATCTTCTCATTTTCTATTATATATCTTATTATGAAACTGTATTCTTGTAAAATTCCCATGCATAACATGAATCTTTAGTTAGCTTTTATATTTTTTTGCTTTTCTTTAAATTAAATAAACATGCATCTCTCGTTAGCTTTTATATTTTTTTTTTATTTTTCTTTAAATTAAACCTTATTTAATGTTAGAATTCTCTCTTAATTAATTAACTATTTAATTTAATTATTACTATTATTCTTTATTAACTTCGTATTTTTGTTATTATTATTATAATATTATGTGTTTATTTTGATATAATTTAATTAATCATTATATAACATATGGTGCATTACATATTCGCCACTCCAAGGTACTTCATCTTGATTTTAACTTTCATTATGTTAGTTATGTATTTTATTTCTCTACCTTCATGTTCATTACCTCTCTTGAACAAGTATAATAGCCATCTAACTAACTACAATAGGCACATAAATTCATCATTTATTGGATAATAAGATATTTCATTAGTGATATAAACCTAAAAGTCATGCATGTATCCCACAACTAGGGAAAACATACGATCAAGATGGACAACCACAATCTCATTCTTTGGGATGTAGTTTTTGGCCAATGTTCCTTTGAAGTATCTCCATTAGGGACCAATTCCTTGATTTTGTCTCTAAGGAATGTCTTAAATGAGATCCTTCCTTCTATACCAATCCTTATAATTTCTCACATATCTTACACATGGGACAAACATTGCATCTAACTGACTTTTATCATGTACATGCTCATTAGATACTAAAGCATCCAAAACATGTGTGCTCATAGATTTAGAAAAATACCTCTATTTGTAGAATGTACTACCTCCATCTCTTATTAGTCCCTTCCCTCGGGTTAGCAGGGACTATATGAATCAGCTTGCCGTCGATTCCAATTAATCTGCACTAAACCCAAAACAACTTTTAAAATTTATACTAAGTTTTTCAACGTGTTATGTCGATTCAATTAATGTACACTAAACCCAAAAAAAATTTATGGTATGGTTTTTTATGTGCCATGTTTATTCGACCAATGAAAAAAATTGAGGCCTTATTTGGCCTCACATCCAGGCATTCTAAGTTTTATGTGTTTCAAACTTACTATTAAAGCATTGAGGAAATTGATATTTCGTATTAGCTTTTTCATTTACTATAATGCTAACTTGGGGATAGCATTAATTAGGAAACATAAAATGTTAGTGAATTTGTCTTAGGTTTTTTTTCATTGTAGTTGGATCCTACAAGTGGTTGATGCAGTGGATTCCTTCTTGCATGCATGTTTGCCATGTGTTCACTTGCATGGATTTGCAATTCTTTACATGCATGTTTTCCATGTGTGTAATGGCTTTGCCAAGCTTCTCAATCCCATCCCACAATGATCTTGGTATGATCATTTCCAAGCTTCTCAATCCCAGGACTAAGCATGTTCTCGCTATAATATTTTCCAAGCTTCTCAAGCCCAAGACGAAGCATGTTCTGCTAAGCTTATCAATCCCATCCTAGGACAATATTTATCTGATATTTTCCAAGCATCTCAAGCTGAGGATGATCTTGCTCTAACGGTCTTCTCAAGCCCCAGCCCCAGGCAATCTCTTGAAGCGGTTTAGGTATTCTCAATCAACTATCCCCGGAAACCTAGAAACCTATTGAAGCTGCTTAGGTACTCTCAATCGGATTTTCACCAAGCTATAGAAGCTAAGAATTTGAATTTTTAGTCACTATTATAATTTTCAACTATAGTCATGTCTCATATTTAATAACATATGTACAAATACATAATTTTTTTTATGAGTGGGTGTCCAAATGTATGTAGTACTAGCTCATCTATTTTTCCATAGCATATAATCGGAGGAATTTTGAAGACTTGTTAATGGCTTGGAGTTATTTTAGCTATGAAGAATATGTTTATGCTAATGCAACATCATACAAAAATATGTTTATGCTAATGCAACATCATACAAAAAAATAGTGCACCACTGATAGGAAATGCTTGCAAAAACCATAAAAAAAACACAGCACTAAGAGTGTTTCCTATAAGGTAGGCGTATGGCCATTCTGGTATCCTACGGTGGTGGTGATTCAATCCTGTAGTTTCAACCCTCTGAGAAATGGATTGTGCTACAAGAAATATGAAAAGGAAGGTTCATGAATCCAACGAGGCAAATTCTTGGGGCTATACATAACTGTTCTTGCTCACTAGGTACCATGCAATGACTGCTCAAATGTTGAGTTCAACTTTTGAAATTTCAAATGATGGAGTGTATACTATTTCTCTCTAGCTACTAGGCAACCGTTGCTCAAATTTTCACTTTAGCTAAACGTGGATTGCTCTTTTCCGATCCCTTTAATACCACTATATATTGAAAATTTCACCCAAAAAAATTACATTCAGACTCAATTGAAAGCACATTAACAGGGAAATTTTCACTCCAACACACAAGTGTCAGCAAACACAACACTAAAAAAAAATTACATTGGCATACTCAATTGAAAGCATATTAAAAGAGAATTTTTCACTCCAACAAAAAATTGACAATAGTGACAATGAACACAATAGTAAAACAAGAAAAATCATCTCAATTGCATCACCATCACCTTCTTTCTGTTTGGTACCAACTAGTTTTCTAGATGATGATGGATGCTCTAATGGATAGCCAGTTAAGAGATCACATAATATACAGAGCTCGAAATCCTCAATAATAGTTCAAAATATTCATTCTCTTACCAGCGCCTGAAAAGACCGAGATTTTTCTTCTTGATAAGAGACAAAATTGCCAACATCTGTTTCATTGCTATATACTTCCCTTTTGTATTTCCTAAGAGTGGAACGTGGGCCAATGCACCCCCAAATGCATGAAAATTACTTAAAGATAATTACATAAAGGAGATTGTAGACTACGTAGATGAGTATCGTATGATTACCTTCAACTGTCCGTACAAGGGCCACATCCTTGCGAGCAGTTGCATGTTCAACTAACACTTTTTCGAGGTTTCTACCCCCTGCAAACTTGATGTCCATTTGAATCTGTTCAAAAAACGCAAAAATACAGATTATTATCAAAATACATTTAATATTAAGTGCTTATGCCACATTGAATTTGTCATGAGATTTTTTCGTTCTCTCTTTACTGGATAGGTATTAACCTATTTTTGATGTTCTTCACCCACAACGCCAGGAGTTTGGTAGATTATATCTTGTATTCAGCATACAACATGCGAAAGATCCAACAATTTCCAATTGGAAAATGTCATGAGGTCATGTCTTCAAACCATGAACCTCTATTGCAAATGTTAATGGAGGGGGATTCCCTTTCACATCCAAAGCTGTTATGTGTGGGTGCTTATATTGAGGCTAGGAAGGTACCAACAATCTCACTCCTGCTAAATCATGGAGGGAGGGATGATAACATTTCTAACATTTTTAAGCCCAGTGGGACAACTCATCCAACAAAATCCTAATTGTTCAAGGTAGTAGTCACCAAAAGGTCATGGGATCAATTCTTGGGGAGCTCTATCAGATTATCAGTTGTTCTTGCAACCAGCGGTTGACACTTCCCTCCATACGGGAATTATGATGAAGTGGGTTAAATCCCACAAAGTGTTTCTTTGGAACAAAACCATTAACCTCTATTTGGATAAATCAATAGGGAAGCAGATAAAGCTAGGAAGGAAGAACAAACTAGCCACCCATCTTTCAACCCCAGTTGTATCGTCTTCTTTTGATCTCTCAGTTGTTTATTGCACAAAATACGCATCACACGAAATTTTGGAGCGGCTTTGAGGTAGGAAAAAGTTGTGTTTGTTCATTAGCGTGCATGTTTATTTTCTCAGCTATTCCCCAAGGGTCTATCAGCTTTGTTCTATTCTGTTTTTCACTAGCAAGAAGAGAAAAACTCCAGCTCTTCTGGTTGTTGGTGAATTCACCTAGGGACCCTCCATCATCTCTTAGATGTTCTTCACCCCACCATTGTCTCACATATGTGATTCACTACGACCAGAGTTCTCGAGATGAAATGCAGTGGTTGTGTGGCAGTGTAAAGCATCTTGCATGGGTTCCTGATGCCGCATCTATATTGGTTTTATAAATTAAAACCTTGTAAATTTTGCTTCCATCACAAGTGGCACTTAAATCTTCATTATTCACGCCAACTTATTGAAATCATTGATGGTTCACTTCCCAATTTCCACAAATTTTTAAGAATCAATTTGGGATGAGGGAAACACTTTATAAGTAGGGTTGGATATAGATATGGTTAGAGGATGGTTATACGCTATTAGGGACGCTTTTATCTCTTGTGAGGTCCACCTGTTTATGTAGAAAAAGGGTGGTTATCTAGTCATGTAGACATAAGTAAGTAGAATATGCTATTAATTTAGGAAAATTGAATATAAAAAAGGTGTGGTTGCAGCTGTCACACCCATTCATGCTAGATTGAGTGGGTGCGACCGCACTCCGGGTGGAGAGTATCCCTATAACAATTGGAAAAATTATTGGCAATGGATTTGATCTCAATATACTCGCAATTTTATGCAGCTTTCATTTAAGCATGGACATGAAATCTGAGCACATTCTCTTCTTGATTTAGTGATAGTGCCTTTCCCTCAAAAATCTCTGCAAAGATTCCAACAACAAAATAAGTTAATCTTTTTTTTTCGAACAAATTTGCACATTAAAACAAATAAATGATTAAGGTGGAAAATAAAAACAAAAGGAAAAACATGCAAGATACTTCCCTTTCCATAGCCAATTCGTGGAAAATCCTTTGTTTGATCAAAAGCAAAGAAATTTCCATAACAATTACATCTCTGATACTGATCTCGAGCTGCCACATTCGAACAAAACTCCAGTAGTCAACAAGCCCATGAAATTGAATTGTGTTCCTACTTCTTTGATTCACTTATTATTACCGAAAGATGGTTGGCAGTCTGTCATATGCAGTACATGCACTGGAGAGAGATCATATGCATTTTGTATATAACCCCCATATGATAATGATTTTTTTATGTTTAGCAATTAAAAGAATGGTTGTTCCTTTTCCTACAACTTAGAATTGTTGGCTCACAATTATGACAAGTGCTAGCAAGTTTTAGGTTATTTTTTAGAGTTCATCTCTCCCTCAAGGAAATAAAACAATAAAAGTAAGGTCAAAATCAACGAAAAAATGCAATCTTTGAAGCAATTGTTATTAGTTGCCATAGTTTTTTCTGAATATTGGTTTCAAATCCATTATTCGCTCTATAATACATGCTTATCTACCCACAACATCTATCATACATGCATTCTTTTGTACCCACAACATTTGTCATAAATGCACATAAATAATATTAACATTAACCATGTGTGCATGGATGAAAATGCCTTAGACAACAATGTGTTCAAAGACCTTAAAGCCAAGGGCTTAGGAGTCAATTACATAAGGCACGGACTTACTGCCTTTAGCAACTCCACTTGTTTCCCTAGCCCCTAATGGTAAGTTCATTTATAATTATTAATAATGTAAAATAATATACCATTTTCTCACAAAAACTATATCAATAAATGAATTTTTTGTTTCCATATAATTTTAAGATCTTCTACCCACAATTTATTTTCTTTTATACTAAGATATTAAAAAATTAATAAACTTTTCACAAACCAACTTAGTATTTACTAGGCTACTAGTTTGACTTCCCTGCAGTTTCATGGTTTAGGGCCCTATGTATGGGCGATGTTCAATAAAATAACTTCTTTAGGGTCCAATATATTGGAAGTTAGTCCCAAACCATGCATTTCATGGATGAGAATAACTTTCATTGTTATGTAAAATGTTAGAACAAAACCTATATCCCACTCTTAGGCTAATGATTAGATATAAAGGTCTTATTTCATGGACTAGATTCTATGTTCATGGACTATGTTATTTAAAAGTTGATACTTTAGGGCCTAATCCCATGTAATTCATTCCTCAAAAACATCTTGGGAAAAGGTACCCTTCCTAGGTTATTCCAAACTTGGAATTCAAAGTGGCCTACTACTAGTCTAAATATTCCATTAGGAGGATTTTTCACCGGTGAGGGCCATGCTCGTGGAATTTTCACATTGTGCGTATGTTATTTCGATTCCAAGACTATGGATTTTGGAACTAAAGGATATATTTGGATATTAAATCCTTCCCCAAAATGTCAACCCTTCAAATTACATCTTTATCACACTCATGAACCAAAGATTCCTTTGATAGAGATTATCTCATGGAGTGCCTCCCCATTCATGTCCCATGTACCTTGCAAGTATCTCTTATAACAACTAAGCTATTTGATGGCATCCTTTATTAAATCATGTTTCAGGACACAAGATCCATCCTTGGCATGCTAAAAATTAAAATTTGTGCAATCTCTTAAGGGAAAATATTCCCTCCATAGGCATTTTATCATAATCAAGTCCCTATGAGGCCTTGTTATTGGTCCATTAATATTGAATGGAATATATAAAAGTCCAAGCCCATTGATCTTGTCCTCAAAGCTTGACTCTAGAAAGGAGACCTCCCTTTTTACACAAATCCATTGAGTAGAACCATATCACATACTTGTGTCAAAAATTCCTTTGCAACAATATCTTTCATGATTTGTAACCCTCTTCATAGGCCACAATCCTTAAAAGTAACTAATTATTAAAAACCTAAACCCTTGTAGTTTACCTATAAAACATTTATCCAAGAAAGAAACCTTCCCTTAATACACCAAAACTTTGAATTGAGCTCATATCCCATACTTGTGTAAAAAATTCCTTCTAAAAAACCTCTCTTTAATTAGACCCAATTCATTGCACATCTTTTTAAAGTAAGTTGTTTAAAATACAAAATATTGAATTTTCTCCTCTAATCTATGTAAATTTTTTTTTGGGACCATACCTAAACCTCATGTATATAAATTTTATACCAGGCATGTGTCCCATAATATTAAACTTGTATTGCGAGCATACCTAAACTTCTTGTGTATAAATTCTATATTGTTGTGTAAATTCAAACTTGTCTTCGATGATTGTACCTATGTTGGATTATATAACCTCTGTCACCATTATTTATATATTTGGTTTGCATGCTATTGGATATACTCTTGGATTGTTACTAAAAATGTTTGTGTTGTGCCCTTGAATTTGGTATGTAAACACTAAAAAAATGGAAAAATACTGCACAGTTGTAGTCAACATGCGATTCTTGTGTGGTACTCTTTTTCAATCATTTTAATTATAATTTTATATTTTTTTGAAAATTAGAAAAGTTGGTGAAGCTCTGGAATGAGAAGGTTGAGCATTAGAACCCTCTATGAGGGTATTAACACAATCAATGTACTTTTTTAATTGTGTAGGTATTCATATGCACTTGTTCGGGTTTTTGTTTTGTTTTCAAATTGTTGAACCAATCAAAGCTTAAAAATAAATTATGAAAACTACGTTTTTTACAAACTTGACATATGACGAAATACAAATAATAAAAATATAAAACAATATTGGCTTCCTAAGAAAAATATATTTGGAATATGCACATAAATCTATATAAGTTTGTGCAATGTCATTAGCAACAAGTTGTTCTAGCATATGTAGATTCAAGGTTGAAAAACACATGAATGAAAAAATGGATGTTTTGTGTTAGTTATAGGCCCAAACCATAAGTTTGAAAATCCAAACCTAAAACCAAAGCGAACAACACATCTACCACATAGGTGGAAAAATTCATTCACACCAATTTGTTTTCAAATATGAAACTTGAACATGTTAATAACACGTGTGTTTTCTATGGAAAAAATGCACATGTTTTATTAAAGAAAGAACATTATTAATGTGCACATTTTATTGAATGAACATGTGTTATTGTTCCCTAGATTTTAATTTATTATCTGTGCATGTGTGTGTGTATGTCTAACCCCAACTCTCTATCCTATTGTATATAACCCCCGCCCTATATTACCACCCTTTTATCTATTTGTTGCTGCTACAACATTTCCCAAAACTATTTTTCGGAAATATTTTTTGGCCTCCTTCGAAGATCTTAGTTTTCTACTTAGATTGCTTGATTTTAATTTTTAGCCTTTGGCTTGTCGATCTATCCTTAAGAGTTCCATAGAGTCATTTTTTTACTAAGGAAGAAAGTGATATTCGATCCACTACAGTGGGTGCTTCCCTAGGTTCGAGCTGCTACAGTAGATCCTTCTCTGACTTTGATCCACTACATCGAAGTTTTCTTTGAGTGCGGGCTGCTACGATGGGTCAGTTTTCTTTGGAGCCAATATGGAGGGCCCTTATTTGTTTTCGAGCCACTGTGGCAGGTGCATTCTTTGTATTCGAGCCGAAATAGTGAGTTGTTTTCCAATTGTGAGCCACTATGGAGGGCACACTTTTGTTTCATTGTTGCCATTGCGGACATATTTTCACGATCAAGCCGCTAAGACGGACGTTATCCTTTTTGCTTGCCGACATCGTTTACTCCCTCTTTAGAGGAAAGTTTTGCAAGTCACTCCCGCTATGATGATAGAATTCATGGTTCATAATTTGATTTGATCTCTAGGAGCCGCTATGGTAGGATATTCTTCCAGTTTGACCCGCTACGACAGGTGGTTCTGGATTTTTGTTGTGGAGGTGTTGTTCAATGCGTTGCTGCTACGACGGAGTAATTTTCTCATTAACATTCGATTCAAGTGGGGCCCTCCATTGTGCAGGATTGTTGAGGTTGGATCTGTTGTTGTGGATGCATCTTTGTTTTCTCTCCGATATGATTTTTATTGCCAAGCTGCAGAGCGATAGCAGATGAAGTGTAAGATTGTAAGTCGACAGTAGCGGGTCGATGAGTAGGATTGAGCCGCCGTATCGGGGATGTTCCCTTGATGAATTTTGTTTTCCATCCCGCAAGTGGTTGACATCAACATCATTTGGGGCTCTCACATGCGAGTTTTAATTAAAATTTTAAGACCCAAAAAGCCTTTTTATCTCCCAAATATGTAGTATTTTTACAATTTTTACATTTACAGAGTCAACGAAGAGGGTAAAGAGATTTTGAGTGTTTTTACGTTTTAGCTTCACATACAGTTAGTGGCGATGCATCGCGGAGCTTGTGTGGTGTAACGTTTCTAGGTGTCTTCGACTATGCATAGCCTCCGACTTTCCAGGTAAGGTCTTTCATTCTCCTTTTCTTTAATTTGGTTGGTGGTTGGGTTGTGAAGCTGTCCATCAATGTGTGGGGTGGTTAGGTCATGTTTTGACCCAATTTGTAAAGGGGGTTTCAAGCCTAGTTTCTTTTAGGCTAGGCCATTTCTTTTTATATTTTCCCTAGTAGAGACCTGCTTGTAAATCCTGTCTGTCTGTCCAGAGGCATTTTCTCCTAGCTGGCTAGGTTGAAGTTGGTTTTTCAGGAGGATGAGCATTGTGCCGGTATGAAGCCATTCTGCAGTTTCGTTGTTGGTTTAGGTGCTGTTGTGGGCTGCATTTTCTTCTTTCTATGTAGAGCCCATAGGAGGAAAATCATTCACTCTCGACCGTGGGATTTTTTGGCTTGGGTTTTGTGCTAGGGCATCGCCACCGCAGTTTTTGAAGCTATGTTGCGCTTGTGAGAGGGAATCTCTAGGGTTGAGTGGGGGTTTTTCTCCACCAAAGAAAAAAGAGCGTAGAGTTTTCAATTGTGGTTTCCCGTATCCAGTGTGTGTGTTCTTTCCATAACCTTGACCCATGCCTCGTATTGCTGGTTTTAATGGATGAGACTAATAGAGTAAGAAAATTGAGCGTTTTTGTGGTGTCGGTTATGTATACATATGTATTTTTCTTACAGTGATAATCATCATTTGAAATATGAATGCTAAGACAAATTTATATTTTTAGGTACCACTCGCTGTCGAAATCATGATGAAGAAGGCAAGAAAGAATCCTAAGGTTGTTGATTACGATTCTGACACAGAGGATGTAGAGGTATCAACGGTGGTAAGAACAGAAATAGTCTACGAAGACACTAAAGCAATTACAGGGGAAAAGCATGAGCTCAAATGGGGTCATATCTACCCCATGTTGGTTGAAGGGAAAGTGCCAGAAACTGGTTTGGGAGACCTACCTCTGTATGAAAACTTATTGATGTATGGGATAACCAAAATAGCAACTAGGCTGGAGATTTTTCCATGTGCGAAGGTCATTGGGTGGTTGTTTCCCAATATAGACATAGTGGGAATGATGATAAATGATGAGAAGGGCCATCCAGTGGCATCATTTTCCCCTACATTCATTTTGGTAGCCTATAGTCTACCGGAAAAGGAAATAAGTGTAACAACGGAATGGGAGCTAGGTCTGAAGTTTGATTATACAGCCACAATAAAGAAGATGGTGGCTGAGGGGAATACCTTTAGACACAAACAGTTAGGGGAAAATGAGACAACCCATATTCAAACCCCATTTAGGATAATAGCATTGTTGCTGAGCAAGATGTATGGTAGGGATGATGGGAAGATGTATAATATTTTCTTGCTTCCCATCATGTACTACGTGGCCATAGAGGGAATTATTTTTAATTGGGAAGATATAGCTACTAGGAACTTGTCCAAATGTGTCAAGGCAGCTTAGGAAGGCCTGAAACAAATAAAATAAGAATTTTTCATTTCATATTTTTTGATAGATTACATACTCTATAGACACAAGTTTGAGAAGCTTAACTGTGTACGGAAAGAGGGGAGGGCCCCTATATATGTTGCATACCAAATAATGGGAACCCATAATATCATAACCACTACCAGCTGATATGTGAGGAATTCATCAGGCCCTTGTATAAATTAATCTTTTTAGAAGATTGTCCATGCCTATTAGAAGGAGCTGTAGAATCCATAAGAGAATATGGAGATTATTTTTTCACCGAAGATGGAATGTATTTGAGAATGTATGGAGGCACCAAAGCACCCTCACCGCTGCCCAAGTATGCAATAGACTACATAGTCCTTAAGGAGGCAGTTAGACAAGTATTTCTAGATGGTTTTGGAAATCATTTTTTTGATAGAAAGAAAGTTGTGTTCCTACCTATACCTCTCTATGTAGGGAGCTACAAGTTTAATGGAGTAAAGAGTGCTCCGGACTTTGTTAAAGAGCTAGGAATATTTCATTTTGGAGAAGTGAGCTTCCACCAGAATGGATCTCAAGGAAAGGTGGAAGCTCATAAAGCAACTCATAAGGTGAATTATGAGTATTTAGACTACGTAGACAAAGAGGATAAAGTGTAAAGAAATATTTACAGCATGGCCTCCTTGAGAAAAAAATTGAAAAGAAAGGCCCCTGGAGTTAAAGGGAGAAGCAACAACAACCCAAAACCTAATGATAAAGAGGAGGAAGTTGCTAGAGAAGAAAAAGAGGAGTATTCCCAAAAAATAGTAGAAGGTGCAAGGAAGCTTTTGGATGAAGAAAAGAAAAGAGAAACAAAGGAAGAATCTGCTAAGAGAGCAGAAGAAGAAGAAGGAAAGAGGAAAAAGGAGGAGGCTATCTTAGAAAATATTGTGCAAATCCAAAAGGATATAGCTCAAGAATCCTTGAACACTGAGCTAGGAACACAAGATACAGAAGAGCCCACCGGAGGGGCAAAATCAAGAAAATGAATAAGTTGTAGCGGGTGGAGATTAGAAGCAAATCCTTGTTCGGGATAGTACAGAGAATCCTCCATCCACATCCAGTAGCATCCTTACTTGGGGTCATGTTCCCATAGCTAAAATGGGGATGATAGCATTTACCCCATATAAACAATATGATGTGGCATGCCTGGAGCATATTCATTTTGATCCTAAAATGAAATCGATTACATGTAGAACAGAGAAAACCTTGAAGGTGGGGACTTAGCCACCGGTGACCACAGTAACAGAGAGGACGGTTATGAAGAATGTGGAAGACCACCCAAAGAAATTGGCTTCTATGAGCATTGCAAATTCCTATGCCAATGCTCACAATGTAGACATGATTCTAGAAAACATTGAGCAGTATAAGGGGAAGATGGCTGAAATGAAGGAAGTTTTGAGGAAAGAAGAGAAGGTGGGGAGAGATTCGAAAAGAAAATATGAAGCTACCTTATCAAATTTTGAGAGGCTTCAACAGGGACACCAAATTTTGGAAGAAGAACGGGACAATTTGAAATCATCTAATGAAGAGTTAAGTAAGGAGAAATGAAATTTGGAAAACAAGGTTGTGGAATTAGAACTACAGAAGACCATTGCTGAGAAGAAAGGAAAGTAGTATGAAACCCAGGTCTCATCATTGGAGGCACAAAGGGCTTCATTGGAGGTTTTGTTAAAGGTTGCAAATGAGCAAAGAACAGATATAGAGCCATTGCAAAGCATTCCCTCATGCTCAAAAATAAAATTTACCAGATGCAACTCCAGATCGAAGATGATATGTTGAAGGTACATCAAGTGGAATCTAGGTTAGAATATATTTCAGGTATAGCTTCCCATTTCAAAGATGAGACCCAAGATGTGTTGGAAATCCTTCAAGGGCATTTGAATTGGTTGGGAGCAACTAAAGAACATCCAACAAATGCACTGATCAAAGAATCTGAGAGAGTGAAGCTGGATTATGAGCTGATAGAATTCAGAAATAAAATTGCAGAGGAACTGATAAGAGCATCCCACATGACTAAAGGAGTTTGCACAATGTTTTGTAGAAAGGTGCTTACAACTTACAACCACTTCCAAACATCTGCCAAGAAGAGGTTAGATGAATTACCAGAGCATGAAAAATACTTGGAACAACTATAGGCTAGATGGTAGGAGGATGAACTGAGCATTTAGCTGATCAAAATTTTAAATGAGAGAGTTCTTAAGACTATGATAGCTCAGGCGGCAGTAAGAAATCATCTATTGGAAGATCAACTTTTCTTGATTCCATCCAGGATGGCTAATATAAAATCTCAAGTTTCCAAGCATGAAGTCACTATTATATTTCTAAAGCCATCAGAGTTTGAGACAATACTGACAGATTCCCATACCTAGAAGCAGTTTATTAATGAGGTGGCTGGGCCCACTTAGAATGTTTTGTTTTATTAATACATATTTTGTGATATCTATATTTTTCCTAAATTAGCAAACTCACTAGGAGATAAAGTTATTTTTTGTAACTGATTTGTAAAGGAAGCCTAAAGGGAAAGGAAGGCCAAAAGGCATTTCAAATTGTATAAATAGGGATCAACTCGATGGAATAATGGAATTTTCCATGCTATCTTTTCGTGAACTTTATTGTAAGAAGAACTACTTCGTTTTATAATAAAGAAGGCTATTTTTCTGCTGGATAAGGGGCTGTGAAGTTTCAAATACATGTTGTAGATTGGTTGAATGTTGAATTGTTTTTGTTTCAGCTTATTCTACAAACTGTGAGATCATTCTAAATTATGAATTACTTCCATGTTATGAATGATTATTCTATTATCTTTATGAAACTTATGCAGTATATTGAGTGATGAATGTTTTAATCAACAATGAACTATCTCTTTGTTTTTATTTCTTTGTGTATTCATGTATTCTGAATTATGAACAACTACATGTAATATTCTTTATGCATGTATTACACTACATTACTCATCATTAAATATAATATTTCTCCCTGGGGATAGGTTAGATAGAACTAGTTAGCTTATCATAGTCATTTTTTGTTTATGATGTAGATGCAAAAGGGGTAATAAGACGAGAGGTAAGAACCTGCACATCACGTTGTGAACTCTTTGCTGTCTCTATCGATTTCCCTTATATTAGGTGCTTGCATATTATATATAAAATAAAACAAAAAATACATTTAAATGGTGGACCGGGCCGCAATCGGTAAAACAAGATTTAACCGTTACTTGACCTACGGTAGCGGGACCGTAAACTGGACGGATTCTCCATATCAAACAATAATGAGCTAATTGGGAACATTTATTTGGGAGAATCCCTACTGTTGTTACCTGGTATTTTCTATGCCTCAACAGTTTTGTCCCTAGAAGGATGGTCTCCAATGCATGGTTGGCTGGGGAAATTAATTTTCCCGAGAATAATCCACCGATGATATTTCTCAAACCAGTTTCGCTCAAAGACCTAGTCTTGAAGAAAAATTCATAGAGTATCTCTATTCCATTGATAATGAGGTTGTTGATGATTTAAGGAGAATCAAAAGGGTGTATGGAAAGAATATTGCGGGATTACCCATTATTCCTTCCTTTCCTAGAAGAGAATTTCATAAGAAAGATCGTCCTTACTGTGAAGATTCAGTGTTAGTGGAAGACTTTGAAGATCTGGTAGAAAAAACCTTGCAAGAGATTGTGCAACCTCTAGATCAGTTAGGACCAGAGTCCCCTCATTGCTCACCTTTCAGAACTCTTGTCCAGTCTCCACCTCCATCTCCACATAGAATCATGGATAATGCGAATGCAAATCAGCCTCCTCCACCACCTGCTTGGAGGGCCAGATCCCCTCTAAACCTTACTCCTCCGTTACATGCTATGCCTCATAATTTTGATAAGTCATTTCCCAAGTTTGAACCAAATGAAGGAATTTTGGTGGATGATCATTTGCAAAGTTTTTATCTAGATTTAGAATGTTTATAAGAAGCAGAGCACACAGATGTAGTATGTATATTGTTCCCTCATACTCTCAAAGGTAAAGCATCCTCGTGGTATTTTTCCCTACAAGAAAACTCAATCCCAAATTGGAACACATTTGAGAGATTGTTTAGAAACAAATATGGAAGCGAGAGAACCCATGCTGCTTTAATGAAAGGGTTGTTTTCCCTCAGAAAAGAAAAGGTGCATAATTTCACTCAGAGATTTGCTTCCTACATGAATAAATTTGATGCAGCTATAAAACCTGCTAAGAATACCTTAAATGAGTATTACACTTTAGCTTTGGGTCTTGACCTGGCCATGTTTGTCAAAATATCAGTTAAGCCCACCTTAGTGGAAACTTATGAATACGATGAGAAGGTGGAAGCCAAAATGGAGAGTATAGACCAATATCCTATACAATCAGAAGAAAAATATTTTTGAAACATTAATCCTTTGTTGTTAACTAATACTAAAGATGAGTGGTCACAAGAATTAGATGGTGTAGTCAAAATGGTGCAGAAACTTTCAAATAAAATAATTGACATGGAAACAGAGAAGAAGGCCAAGAAGCAATTTAAACCTTATTACAACAAGACAGATGACAGTGGTAAATCCAAACCTCCCTCTCATATTGATTTTGGTATGAACTTAACTGAAGTGGGGATGGACAATTTCTGTACATTCTATCAGCAGCCTCATTCTGAAAAAAACTGCCCACAGTGGATAAATTCTATGACTATAGTGATGAATTAGTTACTAGATTCCAATTTAACAGAAACTATGGATGGAGGAGGGAAAGATCAGAAATGAACCTACATACAAAAAGAATATACATTGGCTTTATGGGATTGTGCACCCCTATTTAGTATAGAAGATGAAGGATTCATTGAAGAAGAAAAAATATCAGAAACAAATGTTACAACAAGGAGTCGGGGCCTATTGAAAGAAGATAACACGATAATACCCAAAATAAAGAAAATTCAGGAGAACATGAAGAAGATAAAAAATAATACTCAGACTATTAATATACCAGAGTTTTTTTTATCACAAGTCAGAATCCAAAGATAGTCAATATGCCTAAGAAGTATGCAGAAAAAAAAGTTGAAAATGTCAAGAAGAATTCCACCAAGCATGAAATGGGATATGGAATAATAGAATATATTCAAAAGACTAAGGCAAACATCTGTTTATTTGAAATGTGCAACTTTCCCCAACAAAAGGAAAAGTTGTTGAAATCACTTGAGACACCTATAACGAAACCCTAGAGTGATAACCAGCCTGAGGAAGAGGTTGGTGAGGCAAGTATAGGGGGGAAGTCTAAATATAGAACACCATCCTTCCTTCTTACTTTTGAAATTTTCAATTACAATGTGCATACTATTTGGTGGACTCTGGAGAATCAATAAATGTTATGCCACTTTCAGTGTGCAAGCAAATAAATGGTGAACCCAGGCTGACTACTAGACAATGTCCAATTCGATAGAACTGCAGTTAAAGTGATAGGAGAAATGGAAGATGTCTTGATACTTTTGTCGGCAGATGAGAGGGTTTTCAAGTATATAGAAATTGTGGTAGCAGATATACTGGATGCATATGGGTTGGTTTTGAGCCAAGACTAGTCAGAAAAACTAGATGGTTATTTTTCCTCTCACTAGTCACATTTGTGGTTGCCCTACAAAGGTTTCTAGAATAAAATAAAGGTGTTGAGGGAGCCTCAAATGAAACACAATGTAAAACAGTTGGAGGGGAAGAATGAACAAGTGAACTCTATTTTGGGAAACTATTTTTTTGAGCTTGAACCGCGAAATTATCAAGCTGAAGAAGCCAGTGACACATTCGATATCCAGCGCAATCTCCTTCAGTTTTCACGGATTGATAATATTGATTGTAATATAGTAGAGTTAGTTTCAGATATAGATAGTAGTTCTAACTCAGTAGGGGTAGAAAATAAATTTTGGATTCTTTATTTTGATGGTTCCAAAACCTTGGAAGGATAAGGAGATGGATGTGTCCTGATGGATCCTGAAAAAATAATAAATATTTCCTTTCTATAGATTAGATTTTGAGTGGACTAATAATATAGCTGATTATGAGGCATTAGTTCAGGGACTAAAAAAGGCAATGGAATTGAAAGTAAAAAATCTAAAAGTATATGGATATTCTGAAATTAGTGTTAAACAAGTCCAAAATAAAATTCACTGCATATCACCACATTTTAAGGCTTATCAAAATGATGTTTGGGATTTACTAAAAAACTTTGATGCATTCAATATCATTTCAATTACTAGATTAAAAAATGTTGCAGCTGACTTATTAGCTACTTCAGCTACAAGGATGGTACCAAAAAATAGCATATGTTCAATTGAATTGATTTTGAGGCCTTCTATTCCAGACAATATCACAAATCTGAGGATGTTTGATGATGATCAACAAGTTTTGGAATGTCTAATGAATGATGAAGCCTTCAAAGGAGCCATGATAAATGATGAAGAAGATCAAGAAAACCTACAGAATGGAAATTTCATTCCTAAAGGGGTTAGAATGTTAGAACAAATGTTCGATCTAGACACCAAGTTTAGAAGAATAGAAATGTCAAGACACACAGTTCGCCTTTGCAATTCAAGTTGATAAATCTAGGGTCAGAGGCTGATCCTAAATATGTGAACCAGGGGAAGTGTTGTTCAACTCGGGAAAGGATTAAATTTATCAGATTTTTCAGGAAATACAAAGATGTCTTTGCTTGGACATATGAAGGCCTCAAAACTTATGACACCAAAATTATACAACATGTCAGTCAAATAACAGTTGGAGTCCAGCCTTTCCAACAGCCTCTGAAGAATATGCACCCCAAACTAGAAACTCTAATTCAAAGTGAGGTGAAGAAGCGTCTTGATGCTAATATCATATTCAAGGTTAGAAATTCAGAATGGGTTTCGAATTTGGTGCCAGTACGAAATAATTCCAGAGAGATCAGACTTTGTGTTGATTTCAGAAACTTAAATTGTGCATCTGATAAAAACAATTACCCTATCCCACCCATGGAACAGATATTACAGATGGTCTCAGGCTCTGAGTTGTTTTCTTTGCTAGATGGATTCTCAGGCTACAATCAGGTGTTAGTAATAGAGGAAGATAGACAAAAGACCAGTTTCAGAACCAAGTGGGGGACTTTTGCATATAGGAGAATTCCCTTTGGACTCATTAACGCTGGAGCAACTTTCCAAAGGGATATAGATATAGATTTCCATGGTATGATTGGCCAGAGTGTAGTGGTTTATTATGGATGATGTCACAATATTTTCTAAGAAAAGAGAAGAACATGGGTTTCATTTGAAACAAATTTTTGAACATTGTCAAATGTATGGCATTTCTTTAAATCCAAAGAAATGTGTGTTCGTAGTTACATAAGGAAAGATATTGGGTCACATAATTTCAAAGAAAGGAATCTCAATAGACCCAGAAATGATTAAAGCAATAGAATAGATCTCTTTACCCCATAATAAAAAGGGCATGCAGTCTTTTATGGGGATAATAAATTTTGTGCGAAGGTTTGTGCGAGACTTTGCTCAAATAGTCAAACCTTTGTAAAAAATGGTCAATCAAAGTGTTCAGTTCAAGTGGAATGATTCAAAATAGGGTGCATTTAACAAGATCAAGACATCAATAGCTCATGGACCTTCCCTTAAAATTCCCAACTTTGAAAAATATTTTATCTTGTACACTTTTGCTTCAGACGATTCATTGGAAGCTGTGCTTACGCAAAAAGAAGAAGGGGGGGATGAGTACCACATATCGTTTATGAGCACTGGTCTGCAAGGGGATGAATTGAATTATCCCATATTTGATAAACAAGATTATGTAGTTTTTAAGGAGGTGAAGTAATTCATACCATATATACTGAAGAACTGTACCAAAGTGATAGTTCCACACCTGACAGTCTGATCTCTTTTTGTACAGAAAGAGTTAGGAGAAAGAAGAGGCAACTGGGTAATATCCTTACAAGAGTACGACTGAGAATTCAAACCAGCGACCATAGTTAAAGGGCAAGGGCTGTACAAATTGATGGTTGAGATTCAGGAAAATGAAGATAACAATTGGGAAAATGAAGCTGAGTTACACACGGTTGATGTATGTCCTTTACTTACATCTCCAGAATCCTGGTACAGAGACCTGGTCTATTATCTTCAAGAAGGATACTTTCCTGAACACTGGGATCCCAAGAAAAGGAGAGCATTATGCCTAAAGTTAGCCTCATATCCAATTATTGATGGGGTTCTGTATGGAAAAAATTATGATGGAATTTTTCTCAGATGCTTGGAACGTGAAGATTCAGCTAAGGTTGTTATAGAGCTACATGATGGAACTACTGGAGGTCATTTCTTAGGGGATACTACAACACATAATATTTTGATAACTGGGTATTACTAGCCGAATTTATTCAAAGATTCTCATGCTCATGTTAGGAAATGTGATACTTGTCAAAAGAGCAGTAGAAAACAAGCAAAGGAAGCAGGACCATTAAAACCACTTATTATTTCTGAACCATTTGAGTAGTGGGGGATTGATATTATCAGAGAAATCAATCCAAATTCGTCATTACAGCACAAGTACATTTTGACAGCCACAGACTACTTCACTAGATGGGTAGAAGCCATTCCATTGTGAAAAGTGAATGAGGATGCAATTATGGACTTCTTGCAAGACCATATTATGACCAGGTTTGGGGTTCCAATTTCCCTGGTATTTGATAATGCTTCCTATTTTTTGTCTATTATACTGACTGCATTTTCAAATGAGAAAAGGATTAAGTTACACTATTCTGCTAACTACTATCCACAAGGTAATGGTCTAGCGGAATCTACAAATAAAAATCTCATTAGGATTTTGAAGAAAACGGTCATAGAAAATCAAAGAAGTTGGCACATAGCTCTCCCTAATGCACTATGGGCTGATCGAGTCAAACGAAATAATTACTTAGGTGTGTCACCTTATACTCTAGTCTATGGGAAAGAATCCATCTTGCCTCCAAATATTTTTTTTCCGTCCTTCCAACTAGCCCAAGCCTCTAGAGGAACTGATAATGAGGTTCTGCAAATCTGAATCAATAATTTGTTGAAGTTGGAGGAGTCTAGATCCAAATCAAGAGAGAGGTTTAAGCATCAACAGGAAATAGTGAAGAGATGGTTTGATAAGCACAAATCCAGAAAGAAGGAATTTGAAGTAGGTGATTTGGTTCTTAAATGAGATCACCCGCATGATGAGAAGGGAAAGCACACTAAATTTCAGCAGTTATGGATAGGCCCATTTCAGATTGCAGAGAAGTTAGGACCCTCAACCTATAAATTGCAACACTTATAGGGGTGGGAAGACAACTTAGCAGTCAATGGTTTAGATCTCAAACCATATTTTTCTTAATGTTGTTTGGTTTTTCTTTGTACATAAATAAAGCTTTTGATTTCAGTCTTGTTTTCCTTAGAATAGTTCTGCTTGATTTTCATTTTTATTTCTTAGATTCTGATTTCTTTAATTTTGTTTGCTTTATTTTATGTTTTCAATAAACTAACACAACCTTTGGCATTGAGATTTCGTTAGAGTTTTGGGTAAACTGAAGATTTTATGACTGAAGGATTGCTTTCTATTTGCATGTATCATGATTACAGATCCTTTAATATTGATATATTATTTGAATAATATTTTGAACACATTTAAGTTTTGTTAATCTTGTTGAATAACCAAGGTCAGAAAGTCTAGAATACTATTTGGAGGGTCCATTCACTTCACACTAAATTCTGTCCTAAGAAGCCAACAGCAAGAGACCCATGGAGAGGAAGCAGGGTGAACAATTGTATGGTATTTAAAATAATCCCATGTCACCAATGAAATCCAAAAGGCCAAAAGAGTCAAAATTCCCAGGAAGAAAACATATATTCAAAAGACATACTGAATAAAATCAGTTTGGATAAGATTGCTCAAAGGATCTTCCCGGTCCATGAGCTGAAAGAAAAATATATCTCACACAAAAGGAAACTATGGATGGAAGATCCTAAACCAAATTTTAAATCAAGAAAGAAATTCGAGAGAACTCAAAAGGACAAAAGTCCAAAAGCATGAAAATAATGCAAAAGGCATGGGAATGAGGAACAAATGAATATATCTATTGAATCTCTGTTACAATCTTGTGGTGTCTAAGTTGGAAGCAATCTGAAGGCAGAAGTAAAATAATCTTCATATCTTGGCCTTAGAATATTTATCGAGACTATGAAGGCCCGATTCCCCTATCCCATTGGAACATAATTAATGTTAAAGTTTATAAATATTCTATTCTAAAAAATGAAATTTGGACATCTTAAAGAAATCTAGTAAAATTGGTCCAACAGGATACTTTAAAGCAGTTTTGTTGTTTCAAAATGTCAATTATCTAGAGACCTGTTTTCACCAGATAATCATCAATTGTTTCTGCTGCAACATTTCCCAAAAATATTTTTTAGAATTATTTTTTGACCCCCTTCAAAGATCTTAGTTTTCTCCTTAGATTGCTTGATTTTGAATTTTAGCCTTTGGCTTGTCTGTCTATCATTAAGAGTTCCATAGAGTCATTTTTTTTACTAAGGCAGAAAGTGATTTTTGATCTATTGCAGTGGGTGTTTCCCTAAGTTCGATCCTATACAACGGATCCTTATCCAACTTCAAGCCGCTATAGCGAAGTTTTCTTTGAGTGCGGGCCGCTACGACGGATTAGTTTTCTTTGGAGCCTCTATGGTGAGCCCTTCTTTGTTTCCGAGCCGCTACGGAGGGTGCATTCTTTGTCTTAGAGACAAAATAGTGAGTTGTTTTCCAATTGTGAGCCACTATGGCAGGCACACTTTCATTTCACTACCGCCGTTGAGGACATATTTTCACGATCGAGCCACTATAACGGGCGTTATCCTTTTTGTGCGTCGATGTCGTTTAATCCTGCTATGGTCAAAATATTTGCAAGTAATTCCTGCTGTGGTGGAAGAATTCATAGTTAGTCTTTTGATGTGATCTCTAGGAGCCACTATGGAGGGAGATTTTTCCAGTTTGACCCGCTATGACGGGTGCTTCTGCATTTTTGTTGCAGAGGTGTTGTTAGATGGGCTACCACTACGGCGAAGGAATTTTCCTGTTAACATTCGATTCTAGTGGGACCCATCGTTCTGGTGGATTATTGAGTTTGGAGCTGCTATTGTAGATGCATCTCTGTTTTCTCTCTGATATGATTTTTATGTCCAAGCCACAGAGCGATAGCGGATGAAGTGTGAGCTTCTAAGGTAGCAGTAGTGGGTCAATGAGTAGGATTCAGTCTCCGTATCGGGGTTGTTCCTTGATGATTTTTGTTTTCTAGCCCACAAGTGGTTGACGTCAAGGATGTTTAGGGATCACACGTGCAAGTTTTAATTAAAATTTTAAGCACCGAAAATCCTTTCCATCTGCCAAATACGCAATCTTTTTACCATTTTTTATTTACGGAGTCAACGAAGAAGGTAAAGAGGTTATCAGTGTTTTTTCATTTTAGTTTCACATACGGTTAGTGGCGATACACTATGGAGCTCACGTGGCATAATGTTTCCAGGTGTTTTTGACTGTGCATAGCCTCCGGCCTACCAGGTAAGGTCTTTCATTATCCTTTTCTTTAAGTTGGTTGGTGGTTGGGTTGTGAAGCTGTCCATCGATGTGTGGGGTGGTTAGGTCATGTTTTGGCCCAGTTTGTAAAGGGGGTTTTAAGCACGATTTCTTTTAGGTTAGGACATTTCATTTTAGATTTTCCCTAGTAGAGACCCACTTGCAAAGCCTGTCTACTTGTCCATATGCGTTTTCGCCCAACCAACTAGGTTGAAGATCATTTGTAAGGAGGCAAAGCATTGCACCGGTATGAAGCTAGTCGACAGTATCCTTAATGGTTTAGGTGTTGGTGTGGGTTGCGATTTCCTCGTTCTATGCAGAGCCCGTAGGAGGAAAATCCTTTGGTATCGGGCATGGGATTTTTTGGCCTGGGTTTTCTGCAAGGGAAACACTGCCACAGTTTTTGAAGCTCTGTTGCGCCTATGCAAGGGAATCTTTGGGGTCGAGAGGGGGGTTTTTGCCACCAAGGAAAGAAGAGCGTAGAGTTTTCAATTATGGTTTCCCGTATCTAGTGTGTGTTCTAGCTGTAACCCGGACTCGTGCCTCATATTGCTGGTTTTAATGGATGACACTGATAGAGAAATAAAATTTAGCGTTTTTGTGCTTTGGGTTATGTATACATATGTATTTTGCTTACATTGATAATCATCATTTGAAATATGAATGCTAAGACAAATCTATTTTTTGAGGTACCACTCACTGCTGAAATCATGATGAAGAACGTGAGAAATAAGCCTAAGGTTTTCAATTATGATTCTGACAGATAGGAAGCAAAGGCCTTGACAGCGGTAAGGCCAGAAATAGTGTATGAAGACACTAAGGAAATTACAGGGGTAGAGCATGAGCTCAAATGGGGTCAGATCTAGCCCATGCTGGTTGAAGGGAAAGTGCCAGAAACTGGTTTGGGAGACCTAGCTCTATACAAAAACATATTGAGGTCTAGGATAACCAAATTACCAACTAGGCTGGATATTTTTCCTTATGTGGAGATCATTGGATGAATATTTCCCAAGATAGACATAGTCGAAATGGTGATAAATGATGAGAAGGGATAGCCTGTGGCATCCTTCTCCCCTACATTCATTTTGGAAACCTACAGTCTACCGGAAAAGGAAATAAATGTAACAATGGAATGGGTTCTAGGTATAAATTTTGATTATACATCCACAACAAAGAATATGGTGGCTGAGGAGAATACCTTTGGATACAACCAATCAGGGGAATATGAGACGACCCATATTCGAACCCCGTTCAAGATAATCACATTGTTGTTGAGCAAGTTTTATGGTAGGGATGATGGGAAGATGTATAATATTGGTTGGCTTCCCCTCATGTACTACGTGGACATGGAGGGAATGATTTTTATCTGTGCAGATATAGCTACTAGGAACTTGGCCAAATGTGTGAAGGCAGCTCATGAAGGCCTGAAATAGAGAAAATCAAAATTTTTCATGTCATATTTTTTGATAGATTGCATACTATATAGACACAGTTTTGAGAAGCTTAAGTGTGTATGGAATGAGGGGAGGGACCCTATATATCTTGCATACCGGATTATGGGAGCCCATAAATATCATAACCACTACCAGCTGATATGTGAGGAATTCATCAGGCCCCTTAATAAATTAATCTTTTTAGAAGATTGTCCATGCTAGTCAGAAGGAGCTGTAGAATCCATAAAAGAATATGGAGATTATTTTTTCACCGAAGATGGAACGTATTTGAGAATGTATGGAGGCGACCAAAGCACCCTCACTGCTTCCCAAGTATGCAACAGACTACATAGTGCTTAAGGAGGAAAATACACAAGTATTTATAGATGGGTATGGAAATTATTTGTTCGATATAAAGAAAGTTTTTTTCCCACCTGTACCTCTCTATGTAGGGAGATACAAGTTGAATGGAGTAAAGAGTGCTTTGGAATTTTTGAAAGAGCTAGGAATATTTCATTTCAAAGAAGTGAGCTTCCATTGGAATGACTCTTAAGAAAAGGTGGTAGCTCATAAAGAAACTCATAAGTTGAATTATGAGTATTTAGACCATGTAGACAAAGAGGAGAAAGTGTACATAAATATTTACAGCATGCCCTCCTTAAGCAAATGTTTGAAAAGAAAGGCCCCTGGAGTTACACAAAGCAGCAACAAAAATCCAAAACCTAATGATAAAGAGGAGGAAGCTACTAGAAAAGAAAAAGAGGAGAATTCCCCAAAAATAACACAATGTGCAAGGAAGATTCTAGATGAATAAAAGTAAATAGAAACAAAGGAAGAAACTGCCAAGAGAGTAGAAGAAGAAGAAGAAGAAGAAAACAGAAAAAGGAGGAGGCTATCTTAGAAAAGATTGTGCAAATCCAAAAGGATATAGCTCAAGAAGCCTTGAACATTGAGCTAGGAGTATAGGATACATAAGAGCTTACAGAGGGGAAAAATCAGGAAAATGAAGAAGCAGTAGTGGGTGGAGATCAGGAGCAAAGCCCTGCTCAAGATAGTATAAACAATCCTCCATCCACATCTAGCAACATCCTTAATGGGGCTCATGTTCCCATAGCTGAAATGGGATTGATACCATTTACCCCGTCTAAACAATATGATGTGGCATGCTTGGAGGATATTCGTTTTGATCCTAAAACAAAATACATTATGTGGAGAATAGAGAAAACCTTGGAGGTGGTGACACTAGTGACCACAGTAACAGAGATTTCGGTTATGAAAAATGTGGAAGAACACCCAAATAAATTGTATTTAATGAGCATTGCAAATTCCTATGCCAATGCTCACGATGTAGACATGCTTCTAGAAAACATTGAGAAGTATACGAGGAAGATGGCCAAAATGAAGGATGTTTTGAGGAAAGAAGAGAGGTTGTGGAGAGATTCCAAAAGAAATTATGAAGCTACCTTATAAGATTTTGAGAGGCTTCAATAGGGACACCAATTTTTGGAAGAAGAACGGGACAATTTGAAATCATCTAGTGAAGAGTTAATTAAGGAAAAAGGAAATTTGGAAAACAAGGTTACAAAATTAGAACTATCGAAGATTACTACTAAGAAGAAAGAAAAACATAATGAAACACAGGTAGCATCATTGGAGGTTTTGTTAAAGGTTTCAAATGAGCAGAGAACAGATATAGATCCATTGACAAAGCATGACCTCATGCTCAGAAATAAAATTTACCAGATGCAGCTCCAAATAGCAGATGAGATGTTGAAGGTACGTCAAGTGGAAGCTAGGTTGGAAGAGATTTCAGGTATAGCTTCCCATTTTAAAGATGATACCCAAGATGTCGTGGAAATCCTTCAAGGGTGTTTGACTTGGTTGGAAACAACCAAAGAACCTCCAGCAAATGCACCGATCAAAGACTGAGAGAGAGTGAAGCTAGAATATGAGCTGATAGAATTCAGAAATAAAACTACAGAGGAAGTGATAAGGGAAACACAGATCACTAAAGGTGTTTGCACATAAATCTATAGAAATGTGCTTACAACTTACAACCGATGTCAAACATCTACCAAGAAGAGGTTAGATGAATTACCAGAGAATGAAGAATACTTGAAACAACTGCAGGCTAGATGGAAGGAGGATGAACTAAGCATTCAGCTGATCAAAAGTTTAGATGAGAGAGTGCTTAGTACTATGACATCCCCGGTGACAGTAATCAGTCATTTTTTGGAAGATCAAATTTGATTGATTCTAGCCAGGATGGATAGTATAAAAGCTCAAGTTTCCAAGAATGAAGTCACTATTATATTTCTAAAGCCATCAGAGTTTCATACAATAGCGACAGATGCCCATACCTAGAAGCAGTTTATTAATGAGGTGGCTGGGCCCAATTAGAATGTTTTTTTTTATTATGCATATTTTGTAATATTTATATTTTGCCTAAATTAGTGAACTCACTAGGAGACAAAGATATTTTTTGTAACTCATTTGTAAAGGAATCCTAAAGGGAAAGGAAGGCAAAAAGACATTTCAAATTGTATAAATAGAGATCAAGTCGATGGAAGAATGGAATTTTCCATGCTATGGTTTTGTGAAGTTTATTGTAAGAAGAACTACTTCCTTTTATAATAAAGAAGGCTATTTTTTGGCTGGAGAAGGGGCTGTGAAGTTTCAAATAAATGTTGTAGATTAGTTGAATGTTGAATTGTTTCTGTTCAGCTTATTTTACAAACTGTGAGATTCTTCTAACTTATGAATTACTTCCATGTTATGAATGATTCTTTTGTTATTTTTATGAAACTTATGCATTATATTGAGTTATGAATGTTTTAATCAACAATGAGCTATCTCTTTGTTTATCTTTCTCTGTGTGTTCACTTATTCTGAATTATGAACAAATACATATGATATTCTTTATGCAGGTATTACAGTACATTACTCATCTTTAAATATAATATTTCTCCCCAGGGATAGGTTAGATAGAACTAGTTAGCTTAGCATAGTCATTTTTTGTTTATGATTTAGAAGCAAAAGGGGTAATAAGATGAGAGGTAAGAACCTACGCATCACATTGTGAACTCTTTGTTGTCTCTATATATTGCAATTAGATTAGGCACTTGCATATCATATATAAAATAAAACAAAAAATACACTTAAATGGTGTACCGAGCCGCAACTAGTAAAACAAGCTTTAACTGTTACTTGACCTACGATAGTTGGACCATAAATCGGATGGATTCCCCATATCAAACAATAATGAGCTAATTGGGAACGTTTATTGGGGATAATCCCTATTGTTGTTACCTGGGATTTTCTAGGCCTCAGCACTATCTAGCACTTATCCTTCTCCCACTGACCACTAACCACCCCATCTATATCATTGTATCTCCCCTCCTCCCACTCCCTATTGTTATTGTAACTTAGAAAGATATTAAG
This sequence comes from Pseudotsuga menziesii, assembly GCA_001517045.1. Lineage (NCBI taxonomy): Eukaryota > Viridiplantae > Streptophyta > Pinopsida > Pinales > Pinaceae > Pseudotsuga > Pseudotsuga menziesii. Next base: position 156,035 of record LPNX010463750.1, on the reverse strand, counting down.
ATGTATATTACTATTTTATATTGTTGTACCCCCATCGGGGATGTGTGTTCCTCCTTTTGGGATGTCATCATTGCGTATGGTCACTCAAGTAAACCCTTCATTGTAAGTGGGGAAATAGTCCCTAGATTAAATAAAGGAAAATGTATTTATGTGTATTATTAGGTAGGTCAACCCCAAAGGTAACGTGACCGACCTAGTTGTTGACTTAACAACTCAAGGGAAGAATTTAAATAGGGAGGCACCCTCCTCATTTATCACACACTTCACTTGCTCTCCCATGTGCACCTTAGGAGAGAGAGGAAGAGGAGGGTCAAAGAGCTACTGTAGACATATTGTTCTTGGGTTATTTTATCTTGTCATATTATCTTTGCGATAGAACGTATTATCTTGTCATATTATCTTTGTGTCTTGTGTATCTTATGTATATTTGATGTGATTGTATGCGTGTTATTCTTTCATATAAATATACTAAGTAAATTAACTTAGTAAAAATAACATGGTATCAGATCCACCCTAAAATAAGGCACCATGCAGCCGAAATACAACTACAATGGAAGTTACTAGAAATTAGGGTTTCATACTTGAAAACCCTAGAAGAATAAATCTAGTCATCATGTAAATTTTTCTATAACTCAATATTAGAGAAGTATTAGGAGCCAAAAATTTTACAGGACAAATAAGAAATATTTTTGTACCTTCTGTGAAATTTTCAGACTCATATTCACTATACTTCAGGAGATATGATTCCTCCAAATAAGGGTTCCATACTCCTCTAGAATATAGTCACAAACATGTGGCGTAGAGAGAATTTCTATATATCTAGCGCTAGGAAGGTCCAAATGAAATTTCTAAATATTTTGCAGGTATTTCATAGACCGTAGTTTATTTGGTTTGGGTTTCAGAAACTAAATTTTAAATAGTGACATGTGGAAGTCTGTACAAGTTCGCTATGCTAAATAGTTCTCAAAACAGACACCTTGGGAAACTCAACAAAAGTCCCATTTCGAGAATCCAATTCTACTCTTACCTATGGGGTTGAAAATACAACATATCAGGATATCTCAGTGCGAATTTTCATATTCAAAGGATTCTAACCATTAGAGATACAACATAATCAATATCAGGAAATTATGCAAAAGAAATTGGAGAAACTAGGGCTTCCTATTCTAGGAGCTTCACACACGTTTTTCATAAAAGGAGTATGTTGGACAACTCTCCTTGACAAGGTGCATCTTTCTGTCCAATTAGAATTTTGAAATTCAAATTTTGGAAACTTAGGATTTCTCTAACCAAGTCAGACACCTCAAATCGGTAAGATCTAAATCCTGGCTATTTCCATTTGAGGTTCTTATTTCAAAATGACTAATCACACCCTGCTTGATGATAAGTTTGGTGAAGCTGAAATTTTTTGAGAATGGAAGTATAAGATCTCCATGATCCTTGAAGAAAATTACCTGGATCATCATATGAGTAAGGAATTTCTACGATCATGAGGGAGATGACGCTAGGCTAGAGTCAAGAGAATAATTACAGATTCTATTCAGGATAATCTCATCCCTCATGTGTCATCCTTGAAGACACCAAAGGAAGTGTTCGAGGCTATGATGAAGTAGTCGAAGAAGAATAAGATATTTCTATAGCAACCTTGAATGGCCTCCCAATATCATGACATTCATTCATTCAAGGAATGTGTGCTAGAAGGGAATATATTACCTTGATTAGAATCTGGGAAGAGTGTAAACAAGAAGAATATCAGCTCATAACAATATAAGAGAAGATGAGTGCAACTGAATATCAATATCTCACGATTAAAAGAAGATTCCTCAAGAGATGAGGAATATGTACTCTAATCCAAAAGGATTCAACTCATGCAGAACCTCTTATCCATTTCAGCATTTGGATAAGAAATAATGTAGTTGTGAATGATGAAGATGATGAAGCAAAAGAATCCAGTTATTATTGCAAGGAAATTAAGATCAAGAAGAAGTCTACCCACCAAACAAACAAAGATAAGTGTTCAATTGTCATTTCATGATATTGTTTGGTTGTGCACTTTTTTATATTCAGTTGATGTGTTATGCATATTTAAGTGTTTCAATTTATACTACTGAATTGCACATGCTGGGTAAGAAGTCAATGATGTTGTACAATATTACATTTCTACTTATCTATATTGAAACCTATTTGTTGAAATATTAGGAGTAGTACACACTCTTAGTAACATTGGGGTAGAAGGAATCTAGAATTTATTGTATTTGTGCGGGATATGGATGAATGTTGTAGCATTGGCTAAGATAGTTGCATGATTGTATGAAATATATTTCTCACTATTAATATGTTTTGGAAATTATGATATGTTTCTAATCATGCAAATGAAATTGAGTTGTATATCATTCTTAAGAACAAGTAACGATAGTTCAAAAGAGGAAACTGAAGCTCCCCAGCTAGGTTAGAGACACCATGGTGAAAGAAAGAGATTAAGAAGAATATAAAGAGAATGATAGATCCACCTTGAGAGATGAAGACCATATTGGGCACAAGAAATAGTCAAAGACGAATAATATTATGACGAGCTTCTGAATAAAGAAAAAGGCATTGGACACACTCCAATTATGTGACATAGTTGAGTTACATCATTGATGTAGACCCTTCAATCTATGAATAAGTAGCCACAAAGAAAGGGAAGGAGACTATGATTAAAGAGTACTTGCTGATCAAGAGGAATGATGTCTTCCATATGGATCTACAAGGTATAGGATGCAATAGATGGGAAGTCCCTAGTGTCTTCCATATGGATATAAAAGATCTAGGATGTAGTAGATGGAGGAATCTAGCGATACAAGGCTATACTTGTAGCACGAGGCTTCTCACAGAAAGAAGGCATAGACTAGAAGGAGACATTTTCACCAGTTGCGAGGTACACTTCCAATAAATCCATACGTTCAGGTATGAGATGGGAGACACACCAGTTGGATATCAAGACAACATTCTTGAATGATTTAGTAAAGGAGAAAGTGTACAGAGAGAATGCACCGATAGTTTAGATATATGAGATGAATATTCATGTGTACAAATTAAAAAAGGCCTTTTACATTCTTAGAAGGAACCCATGGGATAGCACATACAGTTACATGAGAAGCTTGAAGATCACCTATATTGATTAAGATCTTAACTTTTTCAACAAGGTTGAAGATGAAATCCTATAATGGACGACAAGATCATAGATGGGTGGAAGAGTAAATTTTAAACAAAGTTTAAGATAGAGGATCTTGGTATCCAATTAACTTACATGGGTACATAAAATATCAGTAGCATAGGAAGCTACCTTTCACTCCAGTACAAAATGTTTCAATACATAGAAGTGCAGAGGGAGAATGATCCTCCGATTCGGAGGGAGTGACTACAAAAGATCCTAAAGTTCAAAATGGTATGACAAGATGGAAATCTCACTGATGGGCCTAGGATTTGTTAAGAGTAAATTGGATTCTGAATTTTACTTAAAGTTTGAAGGCGGAAGACTAGCGATGCTCTTGCTATATGTTGATAACCTGTTCCTGATAGGAGAGGAAAAACTCATTAAATATGCAAGGAGGATACTTTCCACTAATTTGAGGTGAAATACCTAGGGATGATGCAATACTAATTGGGCATGGAGGGGTGGAATAATGTGGATGGGATTTTTCTTGGTCAAGAAAAGTATGCAGTGGAGATTCTATAGAAATTCAGAATTCTAGATCGCAAGGTTATAGCCACACCTATGGCATAAAACTTGAAGTCACTTTGTGATGCTTCATCAGATTTGGTTGATTCCATGATGTATCATCAGATTATTGGCTCATTGATGTATCTAAAAAATATAAGACCAAACATATTCTTTGTTGTGAACACCCTAAACCAGCTCCTAACGAATCTGAGACATGTTCACCTAGTTGCTGCAAAGCATGTAGTGAGGTACCTGAAGGGTACAGTTGAGTATGGGATCAAGTATGATACAAATTAGAATACTAACCTACATGGTTATGTTGATTCATATTAGACAAGAAAATACATTGAAAGGAAAAGCACCTTGGGTTGCTTCTTTAGTTTGAGATCTAGTATGACATACTAGTTTGGCAAGATGCAGTCCTGCATGGACCTGAGTACAACCGAGGTAGATTATGCTGCTAATTTCTTGACTAGTTGTGAGGTAGTATGTTTTTTAAATATACTATCTCATTTAATTGATCTAAATTGCATTTTTTGTATCACGCAGAGAGGAGCAATGGATCTCTAGTATGTGATCTAGACTGAGGCCCATTAAAAGAGGGAGTGATAAATTATAACATAGTTGGGGATATAGGTTATCCAAGTGTAAAATTCCTAGTGAAGGTCATAGGTTTCTTAGATGTAATCAATCCTATAGGTTTCACTCGAATGTAATAAGTACTGGCAAAGCTCGGAGGTTATCCTTGGACGTAATCAATCCTAATGTGATTCTATGCTAGAAATTACCAGAGTGAATTTTGATTACTTCATATAAATACTTGGTGTGATCTAGAACAACACCTCTTGAAAAAGGGAGTGATGAGTTCTACCTTAGCTAGATAGATAGGTTGTTTGAGCATGAAATCCTAGTGAATATTGTAGGTTGGTTAGACGTAATCAATCCTGTAGGTTTCCTTGGATGTAATCAGTCTTGATGAAGCTCGCAGGTTATCCTTGGATGTAATCAGTCCTGATATGTTTCTATGCTAGAAATAATGAGAGACAAGAATACACAAATGTATGATATCTCACATCGGAAATGAGAGAGGTTTTTAGAGTAGAAAAAATCATGGTGAAGCAAGATGCTTGTGCGTAATCAGTCCTGTAGGTTGTCTAAATGTAAATATGAGTCTTGACATGATACGTAGGTTACTCAGACGTAATTAGTGTTGAGACAGGTTATCTGAATTTATATATGATTCCCAACATGGTACGCATGTTATTCAGATGTAATAAGTCATGTGGGTTGTCTGAGTGTAACAAGATACCTAGCGTGGTACATAGCTTACTCAAATGTAATACACTATGAAGGTTTTCTTAACGAAAAAGATCCTCGATGCAAGTCATCCAGATGCAATAAGTCGTTGAGGTTGACCTAGAATGTAAAAGTACTAATGTAGCAGGTTGTTTGGTTGTAATCAATCCTTACATATATATCTATATATGTGGGTGTTCCCATGTTGGAGATGATAAGGTCATCAAACACGTGAGGTGCACCTAGGCAGTTTTCCCTTACTGGTAGAATGCAGGTTGACCATGAAGAGATGTAAGGCACTAAGTGTTATCCTAGAAGGTTCTCACATAGTGTTAGATACTGGATTGTCTTGCTGACATCCTGACATGTTCCTATGTTGATAGAACGAAGGTGCTATGCATTTCATTTGTGATCTATGTGCTTTGTTTTTTTTTTTTTGCAGGACAACAGAGATGCTATGGCTATGAAAAGATAAAGGTAGGAAACAAAAGTTATTGTTGTGAAAATTTAAATAAGGTATTAGACTGTACCTACATGATGACGACGAGATGATGGTAGGAAAATAAGTTTATTACAGTGGAAATGTAAACAAGGTCCTTGGCTATACCTACATGATGATCTCATACAATGAGAAGACAATATGATACAAAGGTTATTACAGTGGCAATGTAAAAAATGGTCCTAGTATATACCTATGCGATGGCTTGCTCATGGATATGATGAAGACTTGGATGAGGTCCAGGCCTACATCTAGCATGAAAAAGGGTTGGCTCTGTAGAAAATTCCTATGATGGATAGATGTGATAGATTTGATAAGATGAGGACAATGGAAGGAGAATTGATGATGACTCAGTGATGATGACCATATGTGTTGATTACTATGGGAAGATAATACCTTCCTAGTTAAGAGGGAGTGTTTTTGTAATTTTAACTTCTAAATATACTCCGATGTATATTAATATTGTATATTATTGTATCCCCATTGGGGATGTGTGTTACTCCTTTGAATATGTTATCATTATGTATGGTCGCTGAGGTAAACCCTCTATTGTAATTCAAGGAAATAGTCCCTCAGTTAAATAAAGGAAAATGTATTTATGTGTATTATTAGGTACGTCAGCCCCAAAGGTAACTTGACTGACTTAGTGGTTGAGTTAACAAATCAGCAGAAGAATATAAATAGGGATGCACCCACCTCATTTATCACACACTTCACTTGCTCTATCATGTGCACATTATGAGAGAGAGGGAGAGGAGGGATGGAGAGCTGCTCTAGACATATTTTTCTTGGTTTATTCTATCTTGTCATCTTATATTTGTGACATATATTTTGAGAAATTTTGTGGGGTTTTCTCCTTTATGGTTTCCTCGATGAAAATATTTTTGTATTTTGTTTCTTATGTATCTTTGATGTGCTTTTGTTCTTGTTATTATTTCATATAAAGATCCTAAGTAAATTAACTTATAGAAACTAACACTCTCCTTACCCATAACTTTTTCCCCTCTCTCTATCTGTCCTTTCCCCTCCTCTATATGTGTTCCCTCCTCCCAATAACACTAACCCCATTCTCTCTCTCTCTCTATATATATATTCCCTCAGCCCACCCATAATACCCACCTCTCTCTCCCCCCTCATAACCCCACCCCCCGCTCTCTCTCACAATCACCCACCTCTGAAACCCCATAACCCTCCTAATCCCTCACTCTTTCTCTTTCCCACAAAATCCCTCATCCTCGAACCCCCTCCTCCCCAAAAAATTAACCCCATTGATCCATATCTCTCTCTTTGAACCCTCCTACATAACCCTACCCCTAATCACTCCCCCCAACACCCCCTTCTCTCTCCCCCTAACCCTAGTCCTTGAATCCTCTCCTCCCACACCTATTTACTAATCCCATTTCCCTCTACAAATAATCTCTCTCTCTCTCCCCCTCTATGTGTGTGTGTGTCATACACACAAACACACACTTATCATCCTACCCCTAACCCCCCTCTCTCACTATCTCTCACTATCTCTCCTAATATACCTTCCCTATTCCCAATAAAAACCTTCACTATCTCTCTTACTCTCTTTATGTACGCCCTACTCATATAACTACCAATAACATGTTCCCATCCCTCTATATTTCCTATTCCACATTTACTAATCCCCTCTATTTCTATCTATGTTCCCTAATCCTCCACCTACCCCTAACCCCACCGCTCTCTGTCTCTTCCAATCACCCCTCTCTCTCTCTCTTCCAACCCCACAATGCCACCCCACCTTTCTCTCTCTCTTGATCCCCATTTTCCCAACAAACAACCACCTGCATCACTCTATATATCTCTCTCCTTGTCCCCTCTAATCCTCCCCCTACCCTTTGCCTCTCTCTCTCTCTCTCTCTCTCTCTCTCTCTCTCTCTCTCCTGAAATATATGCTACTCCTACACTGAACCACACACACACACTCTCTCCCACCTAATATTCCTACCTCTAGCCCTCCATCCCTTTATATCCTAATCTCTCTCCCCTATTCTTAACCATGCCCCAAATTTCTCTTCCTTCCTCTGTCCCCCTTATCTTACCACTATTCACCTTCCTACCCATACCACCCCCACTTTGTCTCTCTCTCTTCTCTATCATTAACCATGTTCCAATCCCTTTATCTCTTTATCCCTCTCCACACTACTCACCCCAACCCTTAACCACCCCCCGATATCTCTCCTACTCCTACCACTGACTACTAGACCCAATCTCTCTCTCTCTATCTCCCATACTCCCCCTACCCATAAATCCATACCACTAACCACTCGCACCTACCCCCTAATATCTCTCTCCTACTACAAGCACTCTTAACCCTGTCCCTATATCTCCTAATCCCCCTCCTCCCTACCACTAACCATGCCCAAAAAAAATCTCTCTTTGCCTCTATCCCCCCATCTCTTCTCGTGCCACTAAACTTCCTCATCACCTTCTCTCTGTCTCCCTTCATTCACTTAACCCTTACTAATCCACACTCCCACACACATACACACTCTCTCTCCTACTCCTCTGCCTAACCCCCTCCACACCTATCACTAACAACCCCCACCATCTCCTTCCCCTACCACTAGACCCCTAAACCCATGATCTCTCTCTCTCTCTCTCTCTCTCTCTCTCTCTCTCTCTATATATATATATATATATATATATATATATATAGACACACACACACTTACCTAACCCCCCAATATTCACCCTCTTACCCCTATCTCCCCACTCTATATCTTTCTCTCTCTTAGTCTCCCTACTCCTAACCTCTCTCTTTCTCTCTCTCCTAATAAACCTATCCTTAATAACCCCTCTCTTTATCTCTTAAATCCCCCAAAACAACTAACCATACCCCAAAAATCACTTTGTCGCTGGCTCTCTCTCTACCCCCAACCCTCGCCCTCCTACTCCATCTATCCACTCTTTATGTTTCTCTCTCCTACTACCCCCATACCTAACCCAACTCTTTGTATCTTTGGTAATCTCTCTCAACCCGTATCACTAACCCCACCCCATATCCTCTCCTTGCCACTAACCCCCTTCTATCAATCTCTCCCTCTCCCCTACTCCACATAGCCCTAAATCCAAACCCTTTCCCTCTCCATCAACACCCTACAAATCCTATTCCTCTCTCTCTCTCTCTCTCTCTCTCTCTCTCTTACTCCAACTACCGCTAACCTTCCACTTTTTCTCTCCTAAGCCCCCTCCCCACTACCTCTAACAAGAACCCCGAAATCTCTCTCTCTCTCTCTCTACGCCCGACCCCCCACTTTATCTCTTTATCTCTCCTGTTACCCCTACCCATAACCCCCTCTATTGTGTCTCTCCTAATCCTCCTTCCACCCTACAACTTCCCATGCCAACAAAATATCTATCTATCACTCACACTCTCTCTACCCCCAACCCCCCTATGACTCACCCTCCTACCCCTACCCCCACTCTATCTCGTTCTCTCTCATAATATCCCTATCTTTAACCTCCCCTCTCTCTATCTCTCCTAATCCCCTCCCCCCTACCACTAACCAACCCTTCATCTCCTCCCCTTTACACTAATCGTGCCTATGCTCTCTCTCTCTCTCTCTCTCTCTCTCTCTCTCTCTCTAACACATACTAACCCACTCTTCCCCCTCTCTCTCCACCATCCTCCCTCCTACACCCCTACCCCTAACAACCCCCCTCTCTTTGTCTCCCCTCCTCCCCCTAACCCTTAATAAACCCCTTTCCCATATCTTTCTTTTCCAACCCCCTAACACCCTCTCCCATCTGTCTTAATCCCCCTCCCCCCCTTGTAAACTATAATTGGCCCCATAAGGGATATTCATATCACAAAGAATATGGTTTGTATGGTTGAGAGTAGGACGATGTCATAAATAATAATAATAGATGTATTATAACAACACCCATATTATAATAAGGAATAGGAACACATGCACATTAATAAAGTGCCTGCATTTTTCTGCATAATACTAAAAATATTTTTTTCTTCCAAACATTGTCTCCTCGAAACACATAGGTTGTTGGTCTCACATGGAAACCCCATGAAAAATATTCATTTGCAAGTTAGGTTCCCTTCGAGTTAGTAGTTTCTCCAAAGGTTGTTAATGGATGGCAGATGATAAGATAAGATAAGGTATTAATAATAAACAATTTATTTTAATGTGGATTTTTAATTATTATTATGAAAAATTTATTTGGATATCATTTTTTAATTATCAACATAAATTCCTCTTAAAACTAGATTTATAGGTTATCACATCTTAAATCTTGATTTATTTTATTTTTTGAGAAGTAATTTTTTTATTAATATATTGATAAAATTAAAATTAGATTTTTTTTAATAATATTGAAAGCTTTAAATTTAAAAAAAAATACATCTCAATAAATTTAAAATTGAATTAAAAATCGATATATGTTTTCCCAGTTTTTCGGTTTTCTCTAATTTTTTTTTTTGTACATCTAAAACATTTCTATTAAATTATTAATTTGTAAAACACTTAAACTTTTAGGGAAAAATATTTGGTTGTAGATTTAGATATTAAACAATATTATTTGAAAGTAAACAAATTCTTATATAAAAGCTTCAAATCGAATATTAAGAAAGTTTCAATACTAAACTTTGAAAATTTAAATACGAAAATATTAATAATACAAAAACATAAAAGAGAATATTCAAACATTTAAAATGACCATGGTGTTTGTATTTTTAGGTGTTTCTTGGTGATTTAAGAATGATCAATAATTGGGTCCTTGCAGGTTAATCGACTCTTTAGGTGATAGTCTTGGAACGTTGGTGTTATAGAGAAAAAGTCTATAAGTTTGTTTCAATTGTATATAAGAATATTTATTGCGAGTTAACTGTGATGACATAGATACCATTGAAAGAGGAATGGGCTTACTTGAGGTTTTTTTTAAAGAAATTATGGATACCAATATGGTATCAAAAGATCCTTTAAAGCATATTAAATATTTGGTTTAAAATTTTGGTCTCTTCTTCAATAGATGAAGGTCTTATAAATCCTTCTTGAAAAATGATGAGAAATCAATTTTAAATGTTTCGGCATGTAATGAGAACATTTTAGTACTGTAGAATAAAAAATACTAGTTTTCTTTAGAAGATAATGGAGTGTAACAATTTCGAGTTATTTTGTTTCAAAATGGATAACCAAGCATGTAATGAGAACATTTTAGTAGTGTGGGACACGAAATACTAGTTTTCTTTAGAAGATGATGGATTGCAACAATTTGGAGTTATTTTGTTTCAAAATGGATAACCGGTAACTATTTTTATATAAAAAATATATATATAGTAAAATAGAAAATTTCAAAAAACATATGTTATATAAAGTAAAATATGTGTAGAGCAATTATCTATAATTAATTATTATACGATATTTTAACTATTTATTTGAACAAACAAAACAGAGAGATATAATAATAGAATATCAACAACTTGATGATAAAGATAGTGTAATATCAATGTATGAGAGTCAAAATAATTAAAATATATTATTGGAAAATTAATCAATTTTTACATATTTTGAATTAAGATAGTATTGACGCCTTGAAAGGTTCACTTAGAACACGTTAACAAGAGGGGAGAATTTCTATCAAGAACACTAGAAAACACTTGTAGGAGTTTCTCTAGTTTCCAATTGTTTGAGCTAATTTCCTCCGATGGATAGAAACCCTTCATTAGTTGTGTGTGGATTTTGGTACTTGAGAAGGAGACTTAAGGTTTAAATGGATAGTCCTAAGACATAATCCTAAAATATGTTATGGAAATCTAAGTGAGTTTGATTAACTAGTTTAAGTAGGGAAACCTACTTGAAAGGCCTAAAATCTTTTTAATTGAGTCTTATCACTTATTATGATGCAACGAGAAAAAAAATACAAAAATCTATTTTTTCAGAAAATACCTACTTTTATAATTCAAATAAAAACATTATTCAGTTAAACTAGTGTAAAGATTAGAATCAAGTATTAGAACCGGTTAAACAAATTCTACAAAATTCTTGTTACAAGGCCAGTATTCCAGAATGCTGATAAACCACAAAGGAAACAAGTCATAACAAAGATGATGAAGAAATCCAAATCATCTTCTTAGAACAATTCATCATAACAAACAAATTTGCTGTCCTCAATTAACCTTTGTAATTATAAACTTTGGAAATATGTTGGAAAAAGATTGAATTGAAAGGAAACACATGTAGGTCAAGGAAACTTAATCTCACATCATGTTGAGAACCATATGTGTTAGAATAATCAACCCATAGTTAGCTACCTTAGACATTAATTAATCCATTTTTGTCTTATTTGCCTAGTTTCCAATATTCCACTCTATGCAAGTTGTCTTCCACATGTCCTAGAAGTCAAACTTGCTAAAACTGAATCATGGAGCACTTGGGAAACCTCCTGGAATCCATATTTAGCATATCTGCTTTATTCTAAATCCTCACTAGTGCATGTCTTCTTTTTCTGCTTTATTGCCTGCTTTACTGAGTTTTATGGCAAAAGGGAAAGTAAGACTAGGTGCAGTTGACTTGTTTTTTGCCCTCATCATCCTCCATTATTTTATCCTAATAAAAGCATGTATGAGTTGTATTTCCATTACCTATTAGCTTTCCTACTTGACTTTTCCAATTCGTGAGCTCCTAGGAAGATTTGGAAACTGCTTTATGCACCTATGGGGGATTTGACTAGATTTAGTAAGCCTTCTTTTGACTATTTCAAATGGAATCCTTATGCATTCAAATATATTATGTAATTATTTATTTTAGTAGCCTATGACTTCACAATGTTGGCTATTGTACACTTATTCAATATAGATTAGTGTTATGCTCCAATGTCAGTCTCCTTTGTGTGTAAATTTACATGTTTGATTAGTAATTTTGTGAGTGCAATTGATCTATCACTTGCTTTCAATTTTCACATGGTATCAGAGCCTTTGTAGATCAATTTCTCTCCTTCCATATTGCTATTGCAGGTTTGACATTTTGACTGGGAGCTATTCTGCTGACTGAAGGGACAATTTCTGAGCTATGGATCAATCTTAGAAGATCATCTTGACTCCATTTAATTTCTTTGAATGGAAAGTAGAGATGGAGATACTATTGAGAGCGAAAGGTATCTACAGGGTGACTATGGAAACTAAAGCAGAGCCCAATGTAGCTGTAGAGAAAATTAAATGGCACAACAAGAGGGATGAGGCTTATGGTCTCTTGTGTCTGAGCATATCCAGAGACCTCCTCTTCCATCTTGATGGATTGACATCCCAAAATGAATTATGGGAGAAGCTTGTAGAGATTTTTGGTAAGATAGATGAGATGAGAGGACATAAAATCGAGAATGAATTGATCTCCTTGAGTCCCAACAGCTTCGAATACTTGCAACTCTACTTTTCCAAGTTTAAAGCCCTTGTTTTGCAGCTAAAAGAGTGTGGAATTGAAAAGATGGAGGAGCAACTGGTTTTTTCCATACTCTCGAAGCTTGGAACTGACTATTCAGTGTTTGTTTTGACCTTCCATGCCACCAAGTTGACAGCTCGAGCCTAGAAGATGCCTAAGCTTGCAGAGTTCATGGAATCCCTCACACAAGAACAAGATAAACTGGTGATGATGGGCACCATCAAACCTTCCAGAGACCAAGCTCTGGTTGCTGGAGATTCAAGGGTGGATTCAAAAGGCAAGAAGAAATCCAAGAAGCCACCTGAGCAGAAGAGAGACAATAACAAGTCTCAAGAGGAGCCCCAAGGCTCTAAGAAGAATTTTCAGAAGAAGAAGAACAAAGGAGAAATGAGCAAGTGTGCATACTGCAGTAAGAGATTTCATCCTGAAATCTCCTTCACGAGGAAGAAAATTGACATGTTGACCCAACTCCTAGAGAAGAATAACATCTCCCTTCCCGATAGCTCAAAGAAGAGGGAAGGATGATCAAATTCAGAAGACAGAGAGAGAGTTCATGCATTGGTTGCTGGCACATCAAGCTCACCTAGCTTCATCATAGATTCTGGAGCTTCAAGACATATGGTTTCGACCAAGGGGGCATTCTCCTCTCTTGACATGTGCAAAGGTCCACCAATAGTGCTAGGAGATGACTCTCTCATTGACAATTTGGGCAAAGGAAGGATTGATCTTGATCATGGTAAGCTCAACAATGTATTATATGTTCCAGGTCTTACCTCTAACCTCTTGTCAGTGTATCAGATGACCTACACAGGGTCTCCAAATAAGGTCATATTCTCCCCTGATGATGTTGAGATCATGGAGATCTCAAATGGTAAATTCATTGCAAAATGAGTTGTAGATCACACTTCGAAGGTATACTAGTTTTCACTTTTTCTACCCTACTCAAACCCCTCTACTCTTCTAATTCATGCTAATGAGGAAAGCAAGCATTGGCATGAAATATTTGGCCATATTAACTATAAGTATATTTCTGATCTAAGTGGAAAAGAAATGGTCATAGGGTTACCAAAGATTAAGTTTTCCAAGGGATTCTGTCAAGGTTGTGTCCTAGGAAAACACCCAGAGCATAAATTTGAGAGAGCTAGTCATGAGATAACCTTTGCACCTCTTGAATTGATCCATAGTGATGTTGCTGGTCCATTCCCTCATATGTCAATGAGTCAGGACAAATATGCATTAACTTTCATAGATGACTTTTCCAGGTACTATTGGGTTTACTTCCTGAAGAATAAGTCTGAATTTTTTGGCCTCTTCAAAGTCTTTAAGGCTTTGGTTGAAAACTAGTCTAGGAGGAAACTCAAGATCCTCAGATCTGACAATGGTGGTGAGTATGTCAAGTATGAGTTCATTCAATATTGTGAAGGGGTAAAAGCATGGTAATGTGTCTCACTTTTTCACATTTTGCGACGATGAAATTTATGACTAAAAGTATTTGTTTAGAAATCTACAAATCCATCAAGAATTAGATAATGTTGTAATGAAACAAAACTTTTCATTATGAATTAGCTTTTATATGGTATTTTTTTAAAATTAAAAAAATTATTTTTATCTTATTTATTTCATTTTATTTAGAGGCCATTTACTATTATTTCAGGCATCTCATAAGTACTCACAAAACCGCGACCCCCCATATCTACCTTCATTTACTTTTTTAATTCCAATTTTTTTGAACAAATTTTTTATAAATGATTTTAAGATTGTTGTATATATTTTAAATTTTATTTTATGATATATTTTAATTATTATTAAATTATCAATATAAATAATAATTTTTATGTTTATGTAAAAGCACGACCCAAAAAAATATCATTTTAAGACATGAAAATCAATGTTTTTTCATATGAATATGTAAATAATATACAAGTGATTGTTAAAATTATTTTTTAAAATTTTTTAAATCACATTTTTTATTTTTTATAATAAATATTTTAAATAAATTTATAAAAATAGAACAATTTTTCTTGCTGCAAAGTGAGACACATTACCATACTTTTACCCGAAGATGCAGGTATTTAGATGCAGCATTCAATCCCTTACACACCACAATAAAATGGTGTTGCTGAGAGAAAGAACAGATCACTGAAAGAGATGGCAACCTGTATGTTGGAGGCTAAGACTTTGACACCAAAGTTTTGGGCCAAGGCTATAAACTGTGCATCTTATATCTAGAATAGGGTGCCTCATAAACATCTTGATGGTATGACTCATTTTGAAGCATGGAGTGAGCACAAGCCAGATGTGACCCATTTCAGGATTTTTGGCTCAAGGTCTTGGGCTAGAATTCCAACATAAAAGAGGAAGGATTTGTAGCCCCAAAGCCAAGAGTGTCTATTTGTTGGGTACTTTGAAGATTAAAAAGGGTACAAGTTGATCAATTTGAGCACAAACAAAAGCATTGATTGAAAGGAGTGTTCAGTTCCAACAAGAGCCTTTAGCAGCAGTTGAAGTTGGAGAGTCTTCTTCACCACCAGAACCATTGAATGTAAGTGAAGAGACAAATGAGTTTGCTGATTCTGATATGTCTGATAATGATGATTTAATTATAGATCATAATAGTCCTACAAAACCAAAATGGGAAGCAAAGACCATTCATGCAGCTAGACAACTAGCTAGAAATCCTAGTGATCCTAGGAGGACTAGATCTCAGTTTGAGAGTGCCCTCAGCATGAAAGACACTTTATTTGCAGAGAAATGCTATCTGATGGTTGAATTATACCCACATACATATGAATATGCAGCACGTGATCCAAGATGGCAAGCAGCCATGAAAGAAGAATTCATCTCACTCCAGAAGAACAACACTTGGGAGCTGGTTGATCTTCCCTCAGGGAGGAAGCTAGTTGAATGTAAGTGGGTTTTCAAAACTAATTTTGCTGCTAATGGTTCACCTTTGAAATATAAGGAAATATTGGTAGCCAAGGGATACTCACAGGTACATGGTATTGACTACAGTGAGGCCTTTGCACCAGTGGCAAAGATGGACTCCATCAGGCTAGCCTTAGCCATTACAGCTTCGAAGCAGTGGGAGGTACATAATATGGATGTGAAGTGTGATTTACTGAATAGATATATTAATGAAGAGATTTACATGTATCAGCCTCAAGGGTTTGTTACTAATCCATATTTTGTGTGCAGGCTAAAGAAATCATTGTATGGGATTAAGCAAGCCCCCAGGGCTTGGTATGCTAAGATTGATGGCTTTCTGCGGTCATTGAGTTTTGTTCAATGAAAGTATGATCCAAATGTTTATTTAAGGATGATTCATGGTTCTTTTATGATTATTGTATTGCATGTGGATGACCTTCTGATTACAGGAAGCTCAAAGAAAGAAATTTCCTCCTTGAAGGATGCAATGAACCATGCATTTTCTATGACTGATTTGGGGTTGTTGAGCCAATTTTTGGGTCTCGAAATTGCTCAATCCCAACATGGAATAAAATTACATGAGTCCAAGCATGCTTTGGATTTGCTGAACAAGTTCAACATGAAAGATTGCAAGACAAGCAAGACTCCCTTCCTTTTAGCTGTCAAGCTTGAAAAAGCAGGTTCTTCTCCTATGGTAGATAGTACACTCTATAGATAACTGATTGGGTGTTTGCTATACCTTACACACACTCAAAATAATATTTCTTATGCAGTAATTGTGGCTTCAATATACGTGTATCATCCTCATGAGATCCATTGGAGAGAAACCAAAAGGATCCTTAACTTTGTTTAGGGAACAAGAACTCATGGGATCTTCTACAAAGCTAAATCTGATCTTGATTTGATTGGGTTTACTGACACTGATTGGGAAGGTGAAAACACAGATCGAAAGTGAACATCAGGATATGTTTTCATGCTTACTGAAGGACAAATCAGCTGGTCCAGCAAGAAACAGAGTGCCATTGCACTCTCATCTACAAAAGCAGAGTACAGAGGAGTTGTAAATGCAACAACTCAATGTTTATGGTTGCAGGAGTTACTTGGTGAGTGTAGCTTCGAATCAGAGTTCTCAACTATTATCTATTGTGATAATTAGAGAACCATTTTAATCTTCAATGATCTAGTTCAGAGATAGATAACCAAACACATTGAGATCCATATGCACTACATCAGACAACTTGTGCATGATGGCACCATTCACCTTCTCTTCTGTGCATCTTCAGAACAAGTAGCTGACATCTTCACCTAGACATTCAAAAATCCAAAATCACTATTGGGGATTTCTGATCATGCTGTGAATCATGATTGATGACAAGATTTTCAAATTTTCTTTTACTGTCCATGTTTAAGGGAGGAATTTCCCACTGGGTTTTTGCCTCTTTCCTTGGTTAAATGGACATGTAGTATGTAAAGGGTGACTACGCCTTGTTGCTAGGCCCTATAGTTTTCTGATCTTTACTCATAAGTTAGGCTTAATGGGGGGTGTTAGAATAATCAACCCATATTTAGCTACCTTAGACATTAATTAATCCATTTTTGTCTTATTTGCCTAGTTTCCAATATTCCACTCTATGCAAGTTGTCTTCCACATGTCCTAGAAGTCAAACATACTAAAAATAAGTCATGGAGTGCTTAGAAAACCTCCTAGAATCCATATTTAGCATATCAGCTTTATTCCAGATCCTCCCTAGTGCATGTCTACTTTTTTTGCCTTACTGAGTTTTATGGCAAAAGGGAAAGTAAGACTAGGTGCAGTTGACTTGTTATTTTCCCTCATCATCCTCCATTATTTTCTTCTAATAAAAGCATGTATGATTTGTCTTTCCATCACCTATTATCTTTCCTACTTGAATTTTCCAATTCATGAGCTCCTAGGCAGATTTGGAAACTGCTTTATGCACCTATGGGGGATTTGACTAGATTTAGTAAGCCTGATTTTGACTATTTTGAATGGCATCCTTATGCATTCGAATCTCTCATGTAATTATTTATTACAGTAGCCTATGAATTTATAATTTTGTCTATTGTACACTTATTCAATACAGATTAGTGTTATGCTCCAATTTCAGTCTCCTTTGTGTGTAAATTTGCATGTTTGATTAGTAATTTTCTGAGTGCAATTGATCTATCACCTAGGTTCAATTTCCACAACATGTAGGAAAATATCATTACATTAATTGTGTTAAATGACAGAAAATTCTATAGGATTTGGTACAAACAGATTCCACTAAAGGTTTCGTAGGTTCCCTCGCTTTATACTTTGATTGGTGGAGAATAAAAACAACAAAAATTATAAAGTAGATCCACAAAAACAACAAAAATCTCCTACATCTAAGAAGTTAGAAAACTACCTTGACTAGGATTAGTGAGATATTCCCTCCAATGTGTGTAGAATTCCCAAATTTGTGCTATATCATGATAATTAGCATGCTTAAGTTGAACCTGTGGTTTACATGAGTAGGATCTAACCTCCTTGCTTCAAATCTTCGACCAAATATCCAAAAATACTTGCAAAGTGGATTTTAAATGCATATGATTTGAAATGAATAATATGAATGCAGAAATATCAACTTGAGGAGTATCTCTAATTAAATCAGTTGACTGATCTCTTTTTTGGTCCACCTCAACAACCCTTGGGCCTTAGCATATCTAGCACTGAATCTGCCAACTCAACGAAAGTAGGCATCTTGAGAATATCCATGTAGCTATTAGTCAACATCATCTATCTCACTCAAATATTCTGTCCGTTCTAAATAATATGGGACACTTCATCCCAAGCAATATCCTAGGACTTGATTGATATTTGTTTCCTTGTATGATTTAGTGAATCTAGGGGAGGAATAGTCTAAGGAGGGGTATTCAAATGGACTTTGCACTCATAAAGATGTTATAGGATGAATGAGTATTTTTTTTATGTATACAAGATCTACTAAAAGGTATGATAAATGTTCAAAAGAAATGAAATAATCATGCACTTCATCCAAAGCTTGAAAGAATAGGGTCTATGTTTGCCTCAAACTTTCATTGTTAGTTGTAGCTTAATCTCTGAACTATTGTACTGTTAACTTGAATAATGAGGAGAAAAATCTCGATCATTGCATTGATCGATTTTCAAATTGATATCTGCAAGATTAGAAGCTTGGTCAATCAATTTATTTTTTGTTATTTCCTTTTGATGTGAAAGCTATTAGACTTGGTCCTATAGACTAAGCACCTACAACCGATGTTGAGCTTTGAGTTATTCAATCTTCTGGATGAAATTATCATGGAGAGTGTACTTATATTCTTGTAACATAATATTTTGATCGTTTTCTTCATCAACCATCTTGGTCAGGGTGGGGATAAAGTCATAATTTTTATCAACAAATATCTATGGATTTTCTCCATTGATCATTAATAACTTGCATCCATATTACTTGATCTCCAATTGGTCCATCCAAAACTTCTCCTTATTTATTTATCTTATAACCTTTCCAAAGCACAACCTTTTTCCTTTTACTGAAACATTAATTCCCAAGTACAACTACAATATATTCAAGAAAGTCAGCTGAATTTTGAACTATAGAAACCAAAAGTTCCACACTGTCAGAAAAAGGTAAAGGTTGTCTAATAATTGTGGTTGACGACTTCGAAGGATCTTCAGGTATGGGTGAAGCAATTTGGGTAGTTGTTATTATAGGAAATTTCTCTATCAAAGGCTCTGTAGGATGGGTGGAAGAATATTCCACTTTAGAATGTGGAAGGGCACTGTAATCTTTCCTTCAACCATTTGGGAATCTTGTTGGAGAGCTTGAGGTTATTGTGAAGCTAGAGGATCAATTAGAGTATCTAACAAAATGTTGGTAGTTGGTTGAGTGGATGGGTTTGGAGGTTGTGAAATATAATTTAATGGATTGGTGTGAAGATGTGAGTGGTGTGATGTATTGTGAGTGTAAGGAGTGATATGATCTTCAACAGAATAAATTGCTGACAAGTTAGTATCAAGAGAAGAGTAATGGTTAGGGATATATGTAGTCCCATCATAATCCTTGGTAACATCAAAGGAAGAGGGATGTACATATTATAGGAATATTGGAGTTAGACCAACTGCCTCTACAGGGTGTTCCTTTTCCAATTTAATGAAATTATCAGAAAATGGTTGAGAGGGAGGTTCAAAAACTACTTTTGTTTATCTTGGATTTTCGCAGGAACCATGGATACTGAAAAAACAAAAAAATAGTATGAGCCAATTGAGTAGAAGAGTGTGAGTTACCTTAAAGTGTGTGAGATTGTTGAATCAAGGAATTGAGATTCTAAATTGAAGTAGAAGGTTGAGAAATTAATATGGGTTGTCTACCATATTTCTTATCCAACCATTTATGTGCTATAGACTTACATGGAGTTGGAATTTCCACTATGGACTTGTTTTCTTCTTCTATAGACTCCTTTACAACTTATTTTTGTTCATGAAAGAACCTGTCTCTTTCCTCCATCAGCTTAACTTTTTGTTTCTTTTGATCTTCATGTATGAGGACTCTCTGTCCTCGATCAGTCAACTTCCTTAGAACTTCTTCAAATATGGATGCTCTTTGGTATAAGGAATAATGTGGGTCCATTTCATGTGCATATGATTTCTTCAAATCAACCTCGATTAAATGACAAAATATAAACACCTTTGGGTCATGCATCCTTTCGACTACAAAACCTAACTTTAGATCACTCAAACCTTTAGCTAGAACTCAACCATGAGAAGAGTTTTGTATAACCAGATGTCCAACATAAAAGGGAACTTTGGCCAAGCATTCCTTTTCAAGGAGTGACATTGACCATGCACTCCATAAAAAATAGGTTGAAATCCTACTTCTACAAGGATCAATCTGTCAGGGAAAAATCTGGGTAAGAGATGAATTGATTTTCTACCCCATATCCTAAGATAGGTGAAAAAATCCTCTGCATACTATTAGAATTAATATTCCATTGATATTTACGAAATGAGCGCCATTATATTTTAATTACTATGTAGTGTAAAGGAATGAATAATACCCACTGAAGAAAACAAATCTCACAGGAAACAGACAAGTATTGCTCAGTATAATTACAGTCTAAAATTCATTAATCTCAACAGTGTACAACAATTTTACAAATAATGGAATTCTAATCATGTGGATAGGATTGGAATCCACCAACTCAATATGACTGCATGGCTAACTAGAAGTGTCTAAATCACTATCGGAGCTAACTAGACAAGCTCCAGTTGTCTAATCCAGTCTATCAATTAGTTATAATCAATTAAAATAGTGTAACAAATGTGGTAGGTGAGAAGTAGGTGAGAGTGGTAACCTTCCCACATGCAGCCATACAATATTGGTGCTAACTAAACTAGAAGACATCTAACTGAATGTAACTGAAGCATAAATAAGCTTCACTAGTCACCAATTGCCAACAATTGAAGGAGGTTGGTGCCAACACTCCTACTGGCTCCTAAATTGTAGAGATTGGTCTAGGAGGCACATAAACTGATGCACGAATGTGCAATCAATTGAAGTTAGCCTCTATCTATGTTCCTTACACTCTAGTGATTGGTACATGTGGCCCAATTAGGCCAAGTGACCCAATAATAACTAAATGACTCCTAAGTTAGGAAAATATAATATAATAGACAAGTTTGGAAAAGGGAGGATTATAAATCCTAACACCCTCTCCCCTTAATCCTAACTTAGACCATTTCGAGACATGGAAACAAGGAGAAAATTCACCCACATAAAAATCTAAAAGAATTAAAAAAATTTGGTTAATAAACCGAGGAAATAGGGGAAAACCTCATCGAACCCCCCCCCATAAAAATATGAAGGAACGGGAAACTACAAGCTATATTTAGAAGAAAAGAAGCTTCCTCCTTATAAAATAAGTTTTCAAACTCTGCTACAATTTGCAACACTATGCAGCAATATGGTTCTCATGTACAGCATCATCCTAAAGCTATGTGCGTGAAACTCTCAATTTACTTCTAAACTGATGGATATGTGTGTTTATTCAGTATGGAAGAGGTAGAGAATGTAATATCCCAAATTTTTACCTAACACTTATGCCCATAAGTCCAATTGATTATGATGTTACTTTGATGTTTTATTTTGATATATTGGGTCTAGAACTCCACTGCATATGGACATGATGATTTGTTTGATATATTGGGTGTAAGAAAATTACATATGTTTTATGTATGATTTTATGTGTTGGGCGTGGACCCTGAAGCACATGATCGATGAGATGTTTTGTGCTGGGAGAGGATCTCTGGAGCACTTGGGTAATTGATGTTTTTTGTTGAGCAATAAGCTCTGGAGCACATGAGTATTTATATTTGTGTTGAGTGAGAAGCTCTGGAGCATATGCGTTTCAAGACATTTGTGTTGAGCATGAATATTTGGAGTGTCACATACCCCAATTTTGTAAAATAATGATTATTGTTTTTATTATATTCCTAAGACAATATGTTAAATTAATGCTAAGTAGGAACTGATGACTCAGCAGAGTCAACAGAAGTGGAATGTAATTCATAATATTTTATTATTAATAAATAAATTGTGGAGACAACAACATGGGAGAGGTGTTAAAAAGAGGTTACTAGTCAAACTGGTCGATGGAACTAGGTGGAGGGCAAAAGACAAGTGGCAGCATCCTCAAACACTTCCTAAGTTCCAGGTGGTAACTTCCCTATAATTGGGGTCATGATCCCCCAAGAAAGTGGGATCAGAGTAGGTGGCTCATTAAATGACAACTAACCCAAAAAGACCTAGGCAATATTTTAAAAATACTCAATGAAGAGAGCTGAGGCTGCTCAGATATTTTCCAGAGAGAATTCATTCAGGTGAATGATATTCAGGAAATTCATTGAGGAAAGAGGGAAAATAGTAAGGAAGTTGTTCTAAGAGGATTGCTACAGTAACTTGGTTTATTACAACTTGATAGCTGGGATAACTTACTGATAAGTTATGGATTAATACTGAGTTGAGGACTGGTATCTGACTATTGCTGCACCTAGTTCCAGTCAGGGGGACCATAGAAAGCTCAGGGGTCCTGAGAATTCACTGTTTGAGCGCTCTCCAGGAGTTGGTAGGGAGGAACGACCTCCCATTGCTGTTGTTGTCCAAGGCTGAAGCAGGTTCTGTCACTTAACTGTCTATGTTTTAATAAACTGTAAATGGTAAAATGTTATGATATGAATGTTTTACTGGTTTAGTGAAGTAGATGTTTTTAGTATCAGTAATAGAATCTGCTGATGAAAGATAAAACCCACTGTATTTTTCCACATCTGGGTTTTACCAGACCGTACTCCAGTACAGGGATAAATTTAAGTAAAAATAGCATGATGAGATTTCATAGTAGTAGTTTGCTTCTTTATCTATCCTTCAAAAAAGATATTTTATTAACAGTTGTAGGAGTCTTAGTTAAAAACTAATTCCTGGAACTGTATGTTATTTTCAATAATATGATATGGTAAGGAATAAACAACAAACTTAGACTAGATTTATTTCCTGTTCAACCTTATAGTTTCTTCTTTTTAAATAAGAGTAACTTCACTACTATTTGTCTAATAATAAATTGAAAATAAGAATAATTTTACAATGATCAGATACTACTGTCAAAGCAGAAAGGTCTAGATTTTATGAATGTCTATATGATGTATTTATTTCATTACTTTCTTTCTTTTATTCTAGACTAAGTTCGAACAGTTCTAGAACTGTTACTCTTTTGTTTGATTAAAGATTAAGATCTATGCTTATAAAGATAAACTTTAGATAGAGTTAACCAAACTCTGGATTTATAAACAGACATTATAACTAATAAAACAAATTACTTACGAAAGAATAAAGATAATATAACATAAATTACACAAGATTTAAAATAACAAGTGTTATCTCTTAAACATGTTTACAAGATAAATTAAAGGTAAAAACATGAAGGTTTAGTAATCTTAGAAAGATAATATGAATATTATAGGAGTAATAATAATATACTTTTATTTTATACATATAGGCATAGTATTTCTGTTAAAATAAAGTGGGGTTCTTATTATTTTAAAAACAGTTCAGAAGTAAATTATATTGTCTGAACTATAAGTATGTTGATATTTTTTTATTTTTTTATTGTAAAAACAAATACATTGAAACACTGTATTAATAAAGGGTATAGATAAAATATTAACTTATACAAATTCCTTTATTTAGAAAGTAAAATTTTAACCAAGTATAGAAACCCTAATGATATTTTAATAATAAGAATCAAATGCTTATCTTAACAGTAAATAATTTCCAGAATGGCAGTATGCTCAACCTTGAAGTTAAACTATATCTAATAACTAGAAACCATCTTTTTCATAGATTATTTATAAACTAAGAATAACTATTATTACTTATATAAATATAAAAGGTAATAATTATAAGAGATTATAAGCAGAACAAATAACAACAGTAATAAGTATTACAAGAATAATAACCAGGGTATTATTAAACAATGATCTTAATATCCTATTAACTATTGTATATAAATTTATATTATTTAGAAATTACAGTAATAGTTTATCTCTTCTCATTAGCAGGAATTTTTACAGTATAAAAACCTGTAAGCATGGTGATACAGTCAAATGACTTTTAATGTCATTTGGAACCTCGAAATTATTTCGATCTGATAAGTATAACTCTTATAACAATTTATAAAATCATTAACTCTGTATATTATCAAAATTCTGTAAAATTCTACCAGCAAGTACCACGAAATGATAACTTAAAATATACCAAGTATTTTATTCAAAATTAACAAGAACCCTTTGTACGAAGACAGATAAAACTTAATAAGTCAAAATTTTAAACAGTAATGGAATTAAAACTGTACAGTAACATAACATTTAATTAAAGATAGTATAGGCAGTGCATAGCTCCAAATACAGGGTAAACCCTGTTAAAAAAGCTTAAAAATGTACCGAGGATGGAATTTATCCTCTTGGCACCTCACGGCGGCTAGTAATATTTACATTAAATCAAAATTATAGCCTATACAAACAATATTACATTCTCTTGCATGCTGTACACATTTTTTAAACAAAAGCCAAAAACCCAGAGTCTTGGCTTCAGCCAAGTTTCCATAATAACAAAGAGTCGAACTCTTTAACAGTGTTAGGGTTCACTAAATGAACCCACGTAACAGAAAAAGATATACAGTATGAAACCAAATCTCCTAATTTCCCTAAGAACCATCAAGGAGGGAATGCCGTGGTTAAAACCAGGCTTACCGGAGAAAGCGAACGGTCGAAGCCTTGCACCATCCATGCCATAAGGAGGAGTCCGACCCTGCAGCGAGAAGGAATAGTTTAATATTAAAACCCTCATAAGAATGAAATTATTAAACTATTATTTAAAGTAGACAGTGAAAGAAGGCTCTGCAATACCTTAGAATTTGAAAGAGATATGGCCACCAACGAACAGGAGGAGGAGGAAGGGTAAACCCTTCATTCATTGCAGAGAAAGTGGAGCTCATGGAAATATAAAGAAGTACCGGTCATGATGGAGAAATCCTAGGGTTTTATAATACAACTCAACGGCCAGCAGCAACTGCATGATACAGTAAACCTCCACACAGTGTGGCAGCGAAACCACAAGAAACCAAACCAGCAAAGGAGTCATCTAGCAGACAGTGTGAGCAGCGAGAAGGAGCAGGAGGAGTTGTAGAGGTCTTTCAGAGTGGACGAGGCCCGTAGGAAGTGGAGAATTGAAGACTAGGGTTAACTCAACCTTTTTAAACAACAGTGCGTGGCTGGGAAGAGCCCACGTAGCCCTTAAATTTATTTGCATGCAGTGGGTGGGAACTCTATAGTTCCATGACGGGATTCTTTCCAATGATTTTTCAAACCAAATCATAACACAGGGATTCCATAGGGTTGATACTCTATAGTCAAATCACCTGCACTTCAAATTCAAGCATATAAACATTGGGTTAACGATTGTCAAACTCAAAAGATTTCTGATTATCATTAGTCTCATATAGTCACGTATGAATAGTAGAATAATGCATATAAAACATTTCTCTATAGATTTTGTTCATTGTTGATCTCATATAATTAGGTTTGGAGAGTTATCTTGGGAGGTGATGAATTTTATAAAGCAAAAGAGTAAGGTTGGTTACTATGACATAATTTGCTTATAATTATACTTGTATTACAAATTGTCCTATCCTACATTTATAATGGAAGATAAAAGGAATAAGATTAAATTATAAAAGTCTATAATAGTATAGTAAACCCACTATGTGAATTTTGGATTATGGTTTACTCTTGGATACTTGCTAGTAGAATGATATCCTGTTAGTAGTCTTATATTCATTTTCTTAGTGATAATTAGATTTTATCAAATTCGAGTCCAAGGGTTATAGAATATTTTTATAAGTCAATATCTGACTGATAGCTTGAGAAAACTCAGCATTCTTGGCTTGATAATATGGACAAGAACATTGTAATTGACATTTGAGTATATAAGTATGAAAAGGTTCTATAATCCCACAGAATAGAAATAATATTCTACTCATAATTATGACAAACCTAGGAATGTTTTTGAAAAGGTTTGTTTCCATACAAACTTTGATCATGAAAATAAAAGTAGTATTCCAAAATAATGCAGATCCTTAGAAGTATTAAAGGAAGACTTGTATCATGCAATAAAGTTGATAAATGTTTGAATTAAGAAAAGTATATGTTGATCATTTTTTTTAACTACCATATCCTTTACATTGCAATTGCGAATCAAAACATATTCTGAATTTTAACTTGGGATGTTGCAGTAACTACGGATGAGTAGAATTAGATCTGGATATGGTAACCTAGTTATATTTACAGTGCTAGATAAGAAACATTTATTTACTTCTATATTTGCATTACAGTAAACTCATCAAATGGTTCAGTACTCCCTAGGGATAATTAATCCTGCTACTATAAAGGAAAAGTATCTATCATATTCACTAGTAAAATTCAACTTTCTATCAGGAAGATCTTAAAGGAGATTACAGGAAAATATTTACCTTTAGAAGCCTGGTAAATATAGCTATCATGCATATACTTTTACTAAATGAATTTGTACAACAAATAATTATCTAATACTTTAGAGATTTGTTAGTAGCGACCCGAACATTACCTGTATATCTGTACGAGAAGGAAAAATTGCTGCATTAGTTCAGAAGCTAAGTAAGCCCAGTCTGTCATGACAATCCCTCTTGTAGTCGCAAGTAGAAAACAAATCAGTGACTGAGAAGAAACTATTTCTTTAAGGTTAAGTTTAATCAAAAGATCAATCAGTGATAATTCTAGTAACATAAAAATAATTAATTCAGTTAATGACTGCAGTTAAGAAGAGAATATATACTATTTAAAATTTTTTAATTTTTTTGAAAATTTGGGGTTATGACATATGGTATCAGAGCATGGTTGAAATACTAGGCCTCATTGTGGCCCAACTAGTTTCCCACAGAACAGTAAAAATAATGTACTAATCTGTATTTTGTTTTATGTAAAGAACAAATTTTTTTTATTTTTTATTTTTTTATTTTTTTTTCTGAATCTAATAGGTAGGTATGGAGAACCTAGGAGAATATGCTCAGGAGGAGTCTCCAAACACCAAGACAAGACAAATGTCCAGAGATCTCGTGTTAGAAGAGATAACTGCTCACTCTTCAGAGCTGATACAGACTATAAAGGATTTGAAGACTGAAATGGAATCGGTCAAGAAGGATAACAAGAGGATATTAAAGACCCAGGAGGAGTTAAACCAAATCTTGATAGAAAAATTTCAGACAGAAGGAAGGAGCAAAAGATCTGAATCTAAGGAAGCTAGCCATCAGAAAGGATCTAAAAAGATGAAACTGGCTAAAGCTGAAATCAGTTCATCATCTGAAGGATTCAGGAAACAACAAATCTATTACACTACTAGTGACAGTAGTGAGGCTGAGTTATATAACAGAAAGAAAAAGTACAGGCCATATGAAGAGATTTCCAGGGATTTCAAAAAAATAAAGCCCCAAAATTTCAACAGAGAAACTGAAAAAGGGGAAGAGGCAGAGTCCTGGTTATCCGGGATGAGGAAATATTTTCAGATATATAACTATTCAAATCAACTGAAGGCAAAAATGGCAATCTATAATCTCTCTGGAAAAGCAGACATATGGTGGCAACATCTGAAGAGAGTTAAGGGTATCAAGGAAAAAGAGGTTAATTGGAGTACCTTTAAAAGGTACTTCAAGAAGAAATTTCTGTCCGAACAATACTATGAAGAGAGAGCTAAATAATTTTATGAGTTAAAGTTAGGATCCATCACTATGAAGGATTTAAATAGTAAATTATTAAGCTTGTTGAGGTATGTACCTTATTTGGTTGATGAGAAACCTAAAGTTCAGCGGTTTCTCAGCTGTTAGCCATATCACATCAAGGACAGAATCGAGTATGATAACCCGAAGACTCTGGAAGAAGCCATGAGGAAGGAAAATTTCTGTTTTGAACAGAACAAAAGGAAAGAAGGTATAGCCAACTGGAAGGCTAAAAAGAATAGTAATCAGCCTAAGTTCAAGAAAAAGGAGTTTGTACCCCAGAAAAATTTCAGAAATAATAAGAATAGAAATCACTCAAATCGCAAGAATTTCCAGGGAAACAGAAATGGTGATTCTAATAATTCCAATAATTCCAATAACTTCAAGGGCAAGGAAGCTTCAAACAGTCATGGAAATTTCACTAAGAATTTTGAACGAAAGGAACCTATTAAGTTTTGGGAGTGCAATGGCCCGCACTATGCTTCGGTTTTCCCAAATCAAAAGAAGCCAAACAACAATATTCACACTGTGTAGGATGAAATGACCGTTGACGATTTTGCAAGGATTATGCCCAGAATAAATGCAGCATTGGAAAACTGCCAAGCTGATTATCAGAATTCCATGGTGGAAGTGGAAGGTATGATTAATCAAACCCCATTAACTATTTTAATAGATCCAGGGGCTAGTCTTAGTTATATTTCACCTCAGATAGTGGAAAGGTGTAAATTAACTATTGAAAAGTTTGATAGTTCATGGTTGGTTCAATTAGCCACTGGGGCAAAAAGGAAAGTAATCTGTGATGTTAAGGAATGTGCTTTAGATATGAATAATTTTAAGACTACTGTTAAGATAAATGTTCTGCCACTTGGCTCGTATGACTTACTTATTGGTATGGATTGGTTAGAGCAGCACAAGGTAGTTTTAAACTATTTTGATAAAACCTTTACGTGTGTAAATAATAATGAATAGTCAGTAACGGTTAAGGGTATTCCTAGGAAAACTGTAGTCACGTAGATTTCTGCCTTACAACTTAAAAGAGCGGTCAGGAAAGGGTGCAAAGCCCATGCTATAACTATTACAGATGAGGCAAGTAAATTTGAAAAAGATAAAATAAAAATAGAGGATATTCCTATTTTAAATGAATTTACTGATGTTTTTCCGAAGGAAATTCCAGGATTACCTCCTAGGAGGGAACTGGATTTCACTATTGAGCTGGTACCAGGTGTTGTACCTAGCTCGAATGCTCAGTATTGTATGAATATTTTAGAACTTAATGAACTAAAATCGTAGTTAAAGGAGTTAATATATAAGAAGTACATTCAACCCAGTGTGTCCCCTTGGGGAGCACTAGTAATCTTTGTTAAAAAGAAAGACGGAACCATGCGACTATGCATAGATTACCATCAACTAAATAAAATGACAATTAAAAACAGATATCCGTTGCCCCACATAGATGATCTGTTTGATCAGCTATGAGGAGCTATGGTGTTCTCTAAGATAGACCTGAGATTAGGATATCATCAGGTAAGAATTAAAGACAAGGACATTTTCAAGACAACCTTCAGGACGAGGTATGGACATTACGAATTTGTCATAATGCCATTTGGGCTTACCAACACCCCAACTATCTTTATGTTCCTGATGAATAATATAATGCATAATTACTTAGATAAATTTGTTGTCGTGTTTATCGATGAAATCTTAATCTATTCTAAAAATGAAGCGAAACATAAGGAACACTTACGAATAGTTCTACAGGAGCCGCGAGAGCAACAACTCTTTGCAAAGTTCAGCAAGTTTGATTTATTTAAGGATCAAATCCAGTACTTAGGTCACGTAGTGACTAAGGAAGGGATTTCAAGTGATCCTGAAAAGATTCAGGCAATCGAATATTGGCCAGTTCCAAAGGACGTAACAGATGTTAGGTCATTCATGGGAATTACTGGTTACTACCGGAGATTCATTGAAGGATTTTCAAAAATAGCTAACCCAATCACTTGCAAAAGAAAGGAAATAAATTCGATTGGAATTTAAAATGTGAAGAAAGTTTTAAGAAATTAAAAACATGATTAACAACTGCGCCTATTCTAAGAATTGCAGATCCTAATAAGGATTTCATGGTTTTCATCGATGCTTGTAATGATGGTTTAGGCGGTGTGCTAACTCAGGACAGGCATGTCATTGCCTATGAGTCCAGGAAATTAAAAATCCATGAAAAGAATTATGCAAATTATGACTTAGAACTTGCTGTTGTTATACATGAATTAAAAATGCAGTGACACCACTTAATAGGCAGAAAGATTATTTTAATGACTGATAATAAGGGTCTGAAATACCTTTTAGATAAGCCCAACTTAAATGCAAGACAAGCAAGGTGGTTAGCATTCTTAAGTGAATATGACTGTGAAATTCAACACATAAAAGGAAAAGAAAATAAGGTTGCTAATGCTTTAAGTAGAAACGCAAAACTGAATTTTACAACAGTGATCAGTACTTATGCCTCTGATTTAAATGAACAGCAGACAGAAGGGATAAAACAGGATGAAATTTATAAAAAATTACAAGTTACAACTAAAGAAGAACCTACAGAAAGTATAATAAAATGTCATAGTCTAAATAAAGATGGATTTTTATTGTTTAAGGACAAACTGTATGTTCCTAATGTGCCTAAGGTTAAATTACTGATTCTAGATGAAGTTCATAAAACCCCTTACTCAAGACATCTAGGATACCAGAAGACTATCACCATGTTAAGAAAAGAATATTTCTGGCCTAGTATGAAATCTGAAGTAGCTGAATACATAGCTAGATGTTTGGATTGTCAACAAGTGAAAACTGAACACCAACATCCAGCTGGTTTACTGCAACCATTTCCTATTCCTAGTTGGAAATGGGAAATAATTAGCATGGATTTCATTACTGGATTGCCCAGAAATCAGAATCAGAATGATTCAATTATGGTGGTGGTGGATAAGTTAAGTAAAGCAGCACACTTTATTCCTGTCAATACTACTTACAAGGCTGCCAATATAGCCGATATATTTTTAAAGAAAATTTTTAGGTTACATGGAGTACCTAAAGTTATTATTTCAGACAAAGATCCTAAATTCAGAGGGAATTTATGGAAATCCTTGTTTAGGGGATTAAACACAACACTGAATTTCAGCACCTCTTTTCATCCTCAGACAGACGGATAGACAGAGAGAGTGAATCAAGTTCTGGAAGATCTATTAAGAATGTATGTTAAGTATCGGCCAGGTAAGTGGGAGGATTACTTGCATTTAGCAGAATTTGCATACAATAATAACTATCAATCATCAGCTAAGTTCAACCCATTCGAAATTCTGTATGGGAGTAAATGAAACACTCCTATCTCCTGGAATAATCCAGTAGATAGACTAGTGCTAGGACCTGAATTATTGAAGGAAATGGAACAGATTGTAAAACAAGTGCAAGAAAATTTGAAAGTAGCTCAGGATCGACAAAAGAGCCAAACAGATTTGAAAATAACTCCCAAAGAGTTCCAGGTGGGTGAGCACGTGTTTATAAAGGTAAGACCAAAGAAAAGCTCCCTAATACTGGGGAGTTGTGCAAAACTAGCACCACGTTATTGTGGTCCGTTTGAAATTTTATCCAGAATTGGTCAAGTTGCATATCAGCTTGCATTACCACCTAACTTGAAACTCCATAATGTTTTTCATATTTCTGTTCTAAAAAAGTATGTTCATGATTCTACTCATGTAATTGATTGGAATGTTGTACAGGTGGAACCAGAAGGAGAAGTTCTGGTGGAACCGGACTGTATCCTCGGGAGGAGGGAAATTACTCTGCGGAACTGCATAATTGGACAGTTGAAGGTGCAATGGAAGCACCTTAGTCCTGAAGAAGCTACCTGGGAACTGGAAAGTAAGATGCGGGAAGCATATCCGAATCTGTTCCAGGAGGTTGCAGAGGATGAAGAATAAGTAACATCGAGGACGATGTTACATTTTAAGGGGGTGTGTATGTCACATACCCCAATTTTGTAAAACAATGATTATTGTTTTTATTATATTCCTAAGACATTATGTTAAATTAATGCTAAGTAGGAACAGATGACTCAGCAGAGTCAACAGAAGTGGAATGTAATTTAGAATAATTTATTATTAATAAATAAATTGTGGAGACAATAGCATGGGAGAGCTGTTAAAAAGAGGTTACTGGTCAAACTGGTGGACGAAACTAGGTGGAGGGAAAAAGACAAGTGGTAGCATCCTCAAACACTTCCTAAGTTGCAGGTGGCAACTTCCCTATAATTGGGGTCATGATCCCCCAAGAAAGTGGGATTAGAGCAGGTGGCTCATTAAATGACAACTAACCCAAAAAGACCTAGGCAATCTTTTAAAAATACTCAATTAAGAGAGCTGAGGATGCTCAGATATTTTCCAGAGAGAATTCATTCAGGTGAATGATATTCAGGAAATTCATTGAGGAAAGAGGGAAAACAGTAAGGAAATTGTTCTGAGAGGATTGCTGCAGTAACTTGGTTTATTACAGCTTGATAGTTGGGAGAACTTACTGATAAGTTCTGGATTAATACTGAGTTGAGGACTGGTATCTGACCATTGCTGCACCTAGTTCCAGCCATGGGGACCAGAGCAAGCTCAGGGGTCCGGAGAAGTCGTTGTTTGAGCGCTCTCCAGGAGTTGGTAGGGAAGAACGACCTCCCATTGTTGTTGTTGTCCAAGGATGAAGTAGGTTCTGTCACTTAACTGTCTATGTTTTAATAAACTGTAAATGGTAAAATGTTATGATATGAATGTTATACTGGTTTAGTGAAGTAGATGTTTTTAGTATCAGTAATAGAATCTGCTGATGAAAGATAAAACCCACTATATTTTTCCACATCTGGGTTTTACCAGACCGTACTCCAGTACAGGGGTAAATTTATGTAAAAATAGCATGATGAGATTTCATAGTAGTAGTTTGCTTCTTTATATATCCTTCAGAAAATATATTTTATTAACAGTTGTAGGAGTCTTAGTTAAAAACTAATTCCTGGAACTGTATGTTATTTTCAATAATATTATATGGTAAGGAATAAACAGCAGACTTAGACTAGATTTATTTCCTGTTCAACCTTATACTTTCTTCTTTTTAAATCAGAGTAACTTCAATACTATTTGTCTAATAATAAATTGAAAATAAGAATAATTTTACAATGATCAGATACTACTGTCAAAGCAGAAAGGTCTAAATTTTATGAATGTCTATATGATGTATTTATTTCATTACTTTCTTTCTTTTATTCTAGACTGAGTTCGAACAGTTCCAGAACTGTTACTCTTTTGTTTGATTAAAGATTAAGATCTATGCTTATAAAGATAAAATTTGGATAGATTTAACCAAACTCTAGATTTATAAACATACATTATAACTAATAAAACAAATTACTTACAAAAGAATAAAGATAATATAACATAAATTACACAAGATTTAAAATAACAAGTGTTATCTCTTAAACATGTTTACAAGATAAATTAAAGGTAAAAACAGGAAGGCTTAGTAATCTTAGAAAGATAATATGAATATTATAGGAGTAATAATAATATACTTTTATTTTATACATATAGGCATAGTATTTCTGCTAAAATAAAGTGGGGTTCTTATTATTTTAAAAACAGTTCAGAAGTAAATTATACTGTCTAAACTATAAGTATGTTGACAGTTTTTTTTGTTTTTGTTTTTTTATTGTAAAAACAAATACATTGAAACCCTGTATTAATAAAGGGTATAGATGAAATATTAACTTATACAAATTCTTTTATTTAGAAAGTAAAATTTTAACCAAGTACAGAAACCCTAATGATATTTTAATAATAAGAATCAAATGCTTATCTGAACAGTAAATAATTTCCAGAATGGGAGTATGCTCAACCCTGAAGTTAAACTATATATAATAACTGGAAATCATCTTGTTCACAGATTATTTATCAACTAAGAATAACTATTATTACTTATATAAATATAAAAGGTAATAATTATAAGATATTATAAGCAGAACAAATAACAACAGTAATAAGTATTACAGGAATAATAACCACGGTATTATTAAACAATGATCTTAATATCCTATTAACTATTGTATATAAATTTATATTATTTAGAAATTACAGTAATAGTTTATCTCTTCTCATTAGCAGGAATTTTTACAGTATAAAAACCTGTAAGCATGGTGATACAGTCAAATGACTTTTAATGTCATTTGAAACCTCGAAATTATTTCAATCTGATAAGTATAACTCTTATAATAGTTTCTAAAATCATTAACTCTGTATATTATCAAAATGCTATAAAATTCTACCAGCAAGTACGACGAAATGATAACTTAAAATATACCAAGTATTTTATTCAAAATTAACAAGAACCCTTTGTACGAAGACAGATAAAACTTAATAAGTCAAAATTTTAAACAGTAATGGAATTAAAACTGTATAGTAACATAACATTTAATTAAAGATAGTATAGGCAGTGCATAGCTCCAAATACAGGGTAAACCCTGTTAAAAAAGCTTAAAAATGTACTAAGGATGGAGTTTATCCTCTTGGCACCGCACGACTGCCAGTAATATTTACATTAAAGCAAACTTACAGCCTATACAAACAATATTACATTCTCTTGCATACTATACACAGTTTTTAAACAAAACCCACAGTCTCGGCTTCAGCCAAGTTTCCATAATAACAAAGAGCTGAACTATTTAACAGTGTTAGGGTTCACTAAATGAACCCAAGTAATAGCAAAATATATACAGTACGAAACCAAATCCCCTAATTGCCCTAAGAACCATCAAGGAGGGAACGTCACGGTTAAAACCAGGCTTACCGGAGAAAGCCAACGGTCGAAGCCTTGCACCATCCACGCCATAAGGAGGAGTCTGAACCTGCAACGAGAAGGAATAGTTTAATATTAAAACCCTCATAAGAATGAAATTATTAAACTATTATTTAAAGTAGACAGTCAAATAAGACTCTGCAATACCTTAGAATTTGAAAGAGATATGGCCACCAACGAACACTAAAACTACCACGAGCAGGAGGAAGCGTAAACCCTTCATTCGTTGCAGAGAAGGTGGAGCTCATGGAAATATAAAGAAGTAGTGGTCACGATGGAGAAATCCTATGGTTTTATAATACAACTCAATGGCCAATAGCAACTGCATCATACAGTAAACCTCCACACAGTATGGCAGTGAAACCACAAGAAACCAAACCAGCAAAGGAGTCAGCTAGCAGACAGTGCGAGCAGCGAGAAGGAGCAGGAGGAGTTGCAGAGGTCTTGCAGAGCAGCCAAGGCCCGCAGGCAGTGGAGAAGTGAAGACTAGGGTTAATTCAACCTTTTTAAACAATAGTGCGTGGCTGGGAAGAGCCCACGTAGCCATTAAATTTATTTGCATGTAGTGAATGGGAACTCTATAGTTCCACGACAGGATTCTTTCCAATGATTTTTCAAACCAGATCATAACGCGGGGATTCCATAGGGTCGATAATCTATAGTCAAATCACCTGCACTTCAAATTCAAGCATATAAACATTGGGTTAATGATTGTCAAACTCAAAAGATTTTGGATTATCATTAGTCTCATATAGTCACGTATTAATAGTAGAATAATGCATATAAAACATTGCTCTATAGATTTTGTTCATTGTTGATCTCATATACTTAGGTTTAGAGAGTTATCTTGGGAGGTGATGACTTTTATAAAGCAAAAGAGTAAGGTTGGTTACTATGTCATAATTTGTTTATAATTCTACTTGTATTACAAATTGTCCTATCCTAAGTTTATAATGGAAGATAAAAGGAATAAGATTAAATTATAAAAGTCTATAATAGTATAGTAAACCTACTATGTGAATTTTGGATTATGGTTTACTCTTGGATACTTGCTAGTAGAATGATATCCTTTTAGTAGTCTTAGATTCATTTTCTTAGTGATAATTAGATTTTATCAAATTCGAGTCCAAGGGTTATAGAAGATTTTTATAAGTCAATATCTGACTGATACTTGAGAAAACTCAGCATTCTTGGCTTGATAATATGGACAAGAACATTGTAATTGACATTTGAGTATATAAGTATGAAAAGGTTCTATAATCCCACATAATAGAAATAATACTCTACTCATAAGTATAATAAACCTAGGAATGTTTTTGAAAAGGTTTGTTTCCATACAAACTTTGATCATGAAAATAAAAGTAGTATTCCAAAATAATGCAGATCCTTAAAAGTATTAAAGGAAGACTTGTATCATGCAATAAACTTGATAAATTCTTGAAGTAAGAAAAGTATATGTTGATATTTTTTTTTTAACTACCATATCCTTTACATTGCAATTGCAAATCAAAACATATTCTGAATTTTAACTTGGCATGTTGCAATAACTACAAATGAGTAGAATTAGATATGGATATGGTAACCCAGTTATATTTACAGTGCTAGATAAGAAACATTTATTTACTTCTATATTTGCATTATAGTAAACTCATCAAATGGTTCAGTACTCCCTAGGGATAATTAATCCTGCTACTATAAAGGAAAAGTAGCTATCATATTCACTAGTAAATTTCAACTTTCTATCAGTAAGATCTTAAAGGAGATTACAGGAAAATATTTACCTTTAGAAGCCTGGTAAATCTGGCTATCATGCATATACTTTTACTGAATGGATTTGTACAGCAAATCGTTATCTAATACTTTAGATATTTGTTAGCAGTGACTCAAACATTACCTGTATATCTGTAAGAGAAGGAAAAACTGCTGCATTAGCTCGGAAGCTAAGTAAGCCCAGCCTGTCATGACAATCCCCCTTGTAGTTGCAAGCAGAAAACAAATCAATGACTGAGAAGAAACTATTTCTTTAAGTTTAATCAAAAGATCAATCAGTGATAATTCTAGTAACATAAAACTAATTAATTCAGTTAATGACTGCAGTTAAGAAGATAATATATACTATTTAAAAATTTTAAATTTTTTTGAAAATTTGGGGTTATGACATGGAGCACATGAAAAGATAAATTGGAAGTGCTAGGAATAAGCCCTAGTACCTTCCAAGTTGATGTTGAACTTAAGCTCTAGAACATAGAATCCTTGGCCATTGTATCCCTAGGTATATCCTACAATTAAATCCTAGCATTAGTGTTGAGCACGGAGTTGTGGAATTACACTAAGTCTGTAACTCCCTATTTTTTAACGTTGAGTATGGGCTCTGGATAAGTGCTAGGATTTACTTAAAAGAATTAATAATGTTGAGTGAAAATGACTCGAGTAAAATATTGATCTCATCTAACTTATTTATAAGTGATTAAATAAAATTTTGAATTTATGTATCTTACCATGTACTGAAGAACTACCATGTTATACGAGGGAATCCAACATGTGAGGTTGTTTAGAGTTTCCTAACCTAGTAGACATAACCCCTTACCTGACGGCCTTAATGAAGAAAGTATTGTAAGTTTAAGGATTATGTTATATGATACCTACAGACAAATGTTAACAAATAATATATATAAGTATATATTTTATACATGGTATGTATAAAGAGTAAGCATAGTAATAATACTAAATAGCATAAGAAATTAATAAATGGTCCATCTACTATTATTATTACTAAAAGATAATTCAATATTAACAATACCTACAAGAGTCCAAATAGAAACTAGTTAAAAGTTCCTAAGTTAAATATTAAAAGTTTCTAAATTAAATAAAAGAGTTAAATCAAGAAATCAAATGATTCTTGATTTAACTGCCCCTTTGACTTAAAAGTCTGCCTATAAAGATCCAAGCCAAAGAGAGGCTTGGGGATCTTCCATCTTTTTGGTGTTTCTATATTCTTCTTGATTTTTCTCAAGAGAGTTCTTGGAAAACATTTTTTCCTAAGAGGAAAAAGGAGAACTGATTCAACACCTGATATCCCAATTAGGGAATCCTTACCTTAGGATCTCTAAGTTACTTTCATGTTAGAACCAACTTGGGGGGGGGGGGGGTCGAGATGTTGATGTAATTGTAACTTTGGAATGTATTCACTTGTATTTCTTATCTATTGTAACATGATGTTTATTTCGGGATGTAATTATGTCATGTCATGCCCTGATGTTCCTATCGAGAGGATATATAATGTAAACAAGTCGTGACGAGTCATTGTGGGTAACCCTCCTATTTTCTAAGGGTTAAAGTCCCCGCAGTTCCAGGGCACTAGGGTTATTAGACTCACCTAGTGAAGTTGGCCCTGGTAAGGTTTTAGTCGTGTCAGGAATTAGTATAAATAGAGAGGTGACCTCTCTATTTATCACACATCGCATCCACAATCAAGTGTAGGACATAGTTGAGGAAGGAGACGACACTGGAGCTAGATAGAAAGAAGGTTACTCCTGTCGAGGGATCATCTTACTATTTTGGGTTTCACTTTAGTGTTGATTCTATCTTTAAGGAAGTTGTGATATTTTCTCCATTTATGGTTTCCCCAAGGAAAAACATTGTGTTAATTGTCTCTTGTGTTTTATTGATGTGCTTGTTGTTCTCTCAGTTAAAGATCCAAATGAAATGCTAGCTTAATGTTTAAAATCTAACATGGTATCGGAGCTAACCTAAGAAGAAGACACTATGCAGCTACAGGAACTAGGGCTTCCTAATTTGTGGATCTCTCTCTACATATTCTCAACAAAATTAGGGTGGAATAACTCTCCTCCCTAGGGCGCATCTTTCTGTCGAAGAAGAATCCAATTCCGAGGTTTTTTAGTTTTGGACTCAACACTGCTGCCGAAAATTAGGGTTTTTCATAGAAGTGGAATTTTTCAGTGAGCCCAGGCCTGGATTGATCTCCTCCCTGAAATTGAAGTTAGGGATAAAATTCAAAGCATTTGGTTGTACAGAACTCTGAGAAAAAAAAACCCTAATTTGCTCCTGAACCAGCACTACAGGATTTCAGCTCCAAATCCAGATCTAACATCTTGACCTAGTAAGATCTAAATCTTTTGTATTTCCATTTTAGGTTCTCAGTTAAGATGTCTCATCATACCAAGATTGATGAAAATCTTGAGGGAGCGGATAACTTCCGATCTTGGAAGTATAGGATCTCCCTAGTCCTAGAATAAAACGAGTTGGACTCCTATATCAGTGAGGAGGTTCTAGTTCCAGAGGGAGATGAGGCTAAGGCCTTACATAAGAAGAAGTTGGTTATGAAAAAGAGGATTATTGTAGATTATATCAAGGATCACCTCATTCCTTAGGTGTCCTCCCTCAAGACACCTAAAGCCATGTTTGATGCCATAACCAAATTGTTTGAAGGGAAGAACATCAATTGGAAGATGACTCTAAGGAACCAGTTGAAGAATGTCAAGATTCAGAATGAGGATACCATCCATTCATATTTCACAAGGGTCTCCTAGATCAAACAACAACTAGAAGTTGTAGATGAAGAAGTGGAGAATGCAAAAATTGTGATGACAACATTGAATGGCCTCCATAGGTCAAGGGATTCTTTCATCCAAGGAATCTGTGCTTGAAAGAAGTTGGTCAAGTTCAGTAGACTATGGGAAGAATGTTCTCAAGAAGAATCTTGGATAGCAGCTCGAGAGGAAAAGATGGGAAGTGAAGATAAATCTCTCACAGTACACTCCAATAAAGGAAGAAGGGAAAATCATCATCACCAAGGTATGTATTCTCATCAAAAAAAAAAAATTTGTAAGATGGGATCCATCCAGACTCAGATGTTATACATGCAATGAAATAGGACACTTTGCTAAAAATTGTCCCAAGAATAAGAATGGATCCAAGAAGAAGAGGAAATCCAAAATAAGACATCATGCTCACACTACTGAGGATGATGATCCTCCCAGGAAGAGAGTAAAACAAGAAAGTGAAGATGAATATGTTATGATCTCCGCTCTCACAAGAATTGTTACTCATGGAAGCAAAGATTGGCTTATTGACAGTGGGGCTTCCAAACACATGACAGGTTTCAACGAATCCTTTGAGAACCTATCTGAACATAATTTACCCCATAAGGTGAATCTTGGGGATGACTACCAATATCCCATAAAAGGTAGTGGTGAATCCTCCTACAAGCTAGACAAAGTCTATAAAAATGAAATATTTCTTGTTTGTACCAGGACTAGAGAAGAATATTCTATCCATATCAGCATTAGATGCAAAAGGAATGAGGGTTACATTTGTAGATGGCCAAGTCCTCATGTGGCCAAGAGAAAATACTATTGATGATGCAATAGTGATTGGAGAATAAGAAGAAGGTTTATACAAGCTGAAGGGCCATCCAGAACAAGCTATGGTCCATGACACAGTAGAGCCAAATGAACTTTGGCATAGAAGGCTTGCACATGTGCATTACAGAGAACTACCACTTGCAAGAAAAGTTGTTGAAGGTCTTCCAGAAATTCAAGCAAAACATGAAGGGGTCTGCAATTGATGTGCAAAAGGAAAGAACACAAAGAAGACATTTTCAAGTAGAGAAAGCAAAGCAAAAGGAATCTTGGAAATCATCCACTTCGATGTATGCGGACCAATTTCATCAAGTTCACTAAGCTGGTATGTATACTATGTTTATTTCATTGATGAATTTTCTAAGAAGACATGGATTTACTTCATGAAGAACAAAGATGAAGTTTTCATCAATTTGAAGGAATTCAAAGCCTTGATCGAGAACCACATAGAAAAGAAGATAAAAAAATTTCAATTAGATAATGGCGGAGAATTCACATTAAATGAATTCAAAGACTTATGCAAAGAATCAGGGATTAAGAGGGAGTTGTCCACTCATTACAATCCACAACATACTAGAGTTGCATAAAGGAATAATAGAACCATCATGGAAGCTGCGAGAGCAATTCTTCATGATCAAGATCTTCCTACACATCTATGGGCAGAAGCAGCCAAAAAAACGGTGTATGTATAGAACCGTACTCCACATAGAGTACTCGAGAACAAGATTCCTAAAGAAGTATTCTCCAGCAAGAAACTAGAATTCATCCATCTCAGAATATTCGAC
Source organism: Pseudotsuga menziesii (assembly GCA_001517045.1). Lineage (NCBI taxonomy): Eukaryota > Viridiplantae > Streptophyta > Pinopsida > Pinales > Pinaceae > Pseudotsuga > Pseudotsuga menziesii. The sequence goes on along the minus strand of LPNX010463750.1, from coordinate 114,777 downwards.
TGTCTAGTGTACATAAACATACCAAAAGAAAAGAGAACAAAACTAGATCCTTTAGGAAAGAAGGGTATATTTTTGGGATACTCTAAAAGCTCGAAAGCTTACAGAATATACTTCCCAGGATTAAGGAATATTGATATCAGCAGGTATGTAACATTTGATGAAGACACAGCTTACAGCAAATCCAGAAAGAGACCTGCTAAAGATACAGAAGAAGCATAAGAACCCAGAATTCATGATACAACCATGAATGAAGAAATTCAAGAAGAAGATCGAGAATTTGAAGAACCACAAAGACCTGTAGATCCACCTCCAGAAAATAATCCTCATAAGAGGAAACCTGCTTGGGTACAAGAAGTTATCCAAGGTGCAAAAAAATATGGGGCTCCAGAAGAGAATCATAGAGAAAGAAAGAGAACGAGAGCTTGCTCCAGATATGTAGCTTTACTATGTGATGTTATCAATAAAGAACCTTCCAAGTATGAAGAAGCGGCATAATGGAAAGAATGGAAGGATGCTATGATCGAAGAGTATCAATCAATCATGAAGAATGATGTTTGGGATTCTGTCCCAAGACCAGAAGGGAAGTCGGTTGTAACTTCCAAATGGATCTACAAGATCAAGCATGCTGCAGATGGTAGCATAGAGAAATATAAGGCAAGATTTCTGGCTCGCGTTTTCTCACAGAAATAAGGAATAGATTATGAAGAAACCTTTACACATGTAGCTAGATACACTTCCATCAAATTGGTGCTTTCTTTGGCTGCAGTAATGAAATGGAAGATACACCAAATGGATGTCAAGACTGCTTTCTTGAATGGTGTAGTGGAAGAGGAAGTGTATGTAGAACAACCACTCAGGTTTGAGACACATGATAGGGAGTCTCATGTGTGCAGATTGAAGAAAGCCCTGTACGGTTGGAAACAGGAACCCAGGACATGGTATGGAAGAATTGATAGCTTTTTATCCAGTTTGGGCTTTACCAAGAGTAAAGCAGATTCCAACCTTTACTACAAGGTTGAATATGACAACCCAAGGATGCTTCTACTATATGTAGATGATCTATTTGTAACAGGTATGGATGGGTTGATTGCTGATATGAAGAGAAATCTTTCTTCCAAGTTCGAAATCAAGGACTTGGGTATGATGCGTTATTTTGTAGGCATGGAGGTGTGGGAGAGTGCAGATGGGATTTCCCTCGAACAAGGGAAGTATGCAGTAGAGATCCTGAAGAGGTTTGGGATGATGAACTGCAAGGAAAAAAACCTAAAGCTATTGAGTGATGCTTCATCAGAAGCGGTTGATACAATGATGTATCATCAGATGATTGGGTCCTTGATGTACTTGATGAACATGAGACCAGATATTTGCTTTGCTATGAACACTTTGAGCCAGTTCTTGACAGATCCGAGACATGTTCACTTGATTGTTGCAAAGCACATTCTGAGGTACCTGAGGGGTACAATTGATTATGGGCTCCTGGAGGTTTATGTTGATTCAGATTGGGAAGGTAGTGCCATCGATAGGAAGAGAAATTCAGGGTGTTTCTTTAGTATGGGATCAGGTGTGATCTCTTGGTTTATTAGGAAGCAATCCTGTGTGGCACTAAGTATAGCTGAAGCAGAGTATGTCGCAGCTTGTTCAGCTAGTTGTGATGCTGTATGGCTGTGGAAGCTACTGTCTAATTTATTTGATCTCTAGATGTATGCTAATTGTATACATTGTGACAACCATAGTTTCCTAAAGTTGTCAAATAATCTAGTGTTTCATGACAAGTCGAAGCATATTGAGATCAAGTATCACTATATTAGGGATATGGTGTAGAAGGGAGCACTGAAGCTCCAGTATGTTGCTACAGAGGAACAAATAGCTGATGTGTTGACAAAGCCATTGGCTAGGGTGAATTTTGAGTACTTCAAGGAGAAGCTTGGTGTTCTCCAGATCGAGGTTTCCTCCAAGGGAAAGTGATGAGACCCATAACCATTCTGACATGGTGATAGGATTGGTTCCTTCCATGGTCAGATGTAAGGGCTGAGCCATTCTATCATGGTGAGAGGATTGGTTCCTTCCATGTTAGATATGAGTGTTGAATCCATAGCCATTCTGACGAGTAGGTTAGATGTAAGGGCTGAGCCATTCTGTCATGGTGAGAGGATTAGTTCCTTCCATGTCATATGTGAGTGTTGGCCATTCTGATGAGTATTTCAGATGTAAGGGCAACTGCCATTATCTAGGAGAATGGAGGCACCTGGTCAGTTACTAGGTAGCTCAGTTTGGGACTAGGAGCCAATCTAATATGACTGTAGGATTGGTTCCTACAATATAAAATGTGAGTGCACACCTTTTCGAACATGCATGTTGGTTCCTCATATGTGTCGAATGTAAGTGCAGAACCTTTCTTAATCATTGGTTGAATAGATGTAAGTGCTAAGCCTTTCTTGATAATTGGTTGAACAGATGTAAGTGTTGTGCCTTTCCTGATCATTAGTTGAATGGATGTAAGTACAAGATCCTTTCAGACATTGGTTTTTAGATATAAGTGTAGAGCCTTTTGGCATGGAGGATTGGTTCCTCACATGGCCAAGTGTAAGTTTTAGGCCATTCTGATTATTGGTTGAACAGATGTGAGTGTTGGGCCTTTCTGACAGGGCTATGGGATATGTTACCACATGGTCAGATGCGATTGTTGGGCATTTCCTTTCTGATATGATTATAGGATTAGTTCCTACATGATCAGATGTAAGTGTTGGATGGGCCATTCTGACTTAAGTGTCATATATAAGCACTGAAGAAGACCTACATGGTGGCTAGGCCTGCATCCAGCATGAAAAAGGGCTGGCTCTATAGAACTTCCTGTGACGAGAAGAATCATGAGATAGCACCTATGAAGATTCAGTGTTGATGATCCAACAGAGATGATATAGATCGAGGGATGATCCAGATCTAGATATGATGCTCCAGAAATGATCCAGATCGAGTGATGATCTAGATCTAAAGATGAAGATGATTCAAAGATGAAGATGACTTGAAGACTAAGATGACTTCAAGATACAGATGATGAGATGATCCAGAGAAGAATACCAATGATGAAAATTGTATCGAGAGAATACCTTGCTAGTTAAGAGGGAGTCTTGATGTAATTGTAACTTCGAAATGTATTCACTCGTATTTCTTATCTATTGTAATGCGATGTTTATTCTAGGATGTGCTTATGTCAAGTCATGCCCTGAGGTTCCTATCGGGAGGATCTATAATGTAAACAAGTCATGTCAAGTCATTGTGGGTGACCCTCCTATTGTCTAAGGGTTTAAGTCCCCACAGTTTCAGGGAACTAGGGTTATTAGAGTCACCTAGTGAAGTCGGCTCTAGTATGGTTTTAGTCATGTCAATAATTAGTATAAATAGAGAGGTGACCTCTCTATTTATCACACATCTCATCCACACTCAAGTGTAGCGCATAGTTGAGGAAGGAGAAGACACTGGGGCTAGATAGAAAGAAGGTTACTATTGTTGGGAGATCGTCTTACTGCTTTTGGCTTCACTTTAGTGTTGATTCTATCTCTGAGGAAGTTGCGGGGTTTTCTCCATTTATGGTTTCCCTGAGGAAAAACACTGTGTTCATTGTCTCTTGTGTTTGATTGTTGTGCTTGTTGTTCTCTCAGTTAAAGATCCTAATGAAATGCTAGCTTAATGTTTAAAATCTGACATCAGATTTAAACCAGGAATGGTTTCGGGTCATGGTTGAGGTGAGATATGTCCATCAATTTGTTAATACTTAGTATTTAAGTGTGCAGGTTTTCATCCATTGAAATATGTTTATCTTGTAGGTATGAGGTTCTTGATTTTTCCCCTTGTAAACTATACAAGTTTTACTATTCAAAGAAAATGGATTTCTGGATGATTATTTAGGAACTATCCACTACAAGCTAGATTATATTTTTTGTAGTTCATTTCTACAATTCATTTCCTATCAATTAATGTAAGGGTTTTTTTCTAGTTCATCTCTGTAATTCATTTTATGTCTATTACTTAAGGGTTTTGTTTCTAGTTTATTTCTGATATGTAATTCTTGTTCAATAATTTGAGGGTTGCTGTTTTTTTTAAATTCATTTCTGGAATTTAGTTCTATCTTTAGTTTATTTTGCAAAACCCTAGAATTAATTTTAAAAAAAAACAAAGCATATATATATATATATATATAGTATCTCTAATGGCATATTGCATATTGCTAGTAGGCTTATGTTTAATAGAGCTAAGCCCAAACTATTATCCATAATATTAACCTAATCTCCATGCAGAAAATTATAACATAAAGTATCAGTAATTAGATTATTTAATAATAAAATGAGACTATAAAAAAATCTTTCTCATTCTCATAGATAAACAATAATATCAAATAGTAACTTAAGCTATCGAAGACCTCTAAGGTCTGTAGGCATAAATCCCTCATTCATAATAACCAAACTATACATTTAAAACATAAAATACAAATATCCAAATCATATATCATAAGAGAGCTTTACACAAAATAAGTCAAGCATAAATCTAATCACAAAACTCATTAAAAATATCGTATAAATGAAAAGAGGTCACAGGATCGAATAATGTGGGCATGAATGCCCAAATAGGTATTTCACACACACATCGTTTACAACCATCTTAGCCCTGGATCGAGTCCTGCGAAGCTCACGATTTCCAAACCTAATATACTTTTAAAATTGGCTTACATCAAATCATGTAGGAATGCATTAGAAGTATTCTAACGCTGTATTAATGCCTAAATATTCCACGCAGTCTATGCTATAAAATCGAATGCCATAAATGTTAACCACAGAATGAGACAGTTTCCCTGTCAACGTTTCCCATATCATTTACCAGATCATTATACATGCTGTAAAACATTATAACTCCATAGAGAAATAAAACCCCAATTTATTTACACACCATAACCTTTTCGTGGCTCACGACAATTTATTGCAAAACGATAAACCCTTAATATAAATCAAGTTAAACCCTTATATGCGCTAAGTAATAGAAACGATAAGGTAAACCCCACAGTCATGGTTGTTCCCAATTTAAATACATAGGAAAGGATATAAACACTACGAATAACCATAAAACTACATTCCATTCAAATATTACACAGTCAGTACTCTAAATGGAAGGAACGCCATTGCCATCAATGGCTTGGATCTAAAATCCAAGTAATGTTGCAAATATATTCACATTAAAAACTTAAAATAGAAATATAATTTTACATAGAAGTCAAACTAAGTGCCAAACTAAAGAATCATAACCACAATGCATTCACAGCAACGAATGCATTACCAAATAACCAATACAAAATATATATGAAATACATAGTCATAATCTTGAATTTTGACCTAACACTTATGGGCATAAGCCCCATTGATCATGATGTTACTTTGATGTTTTATTTTGATATATTGGGTCTAGAACCCCACTTCATATGAACATAATGAATTTTTTGATATATTGGGTGTAATCCAATTACATATGTTTTATGTATGATTGTATGTGTTGGGAGTGGACCCTGATGCACATGATCGATGAGATGTTTTGTCTTCAGTGAGGACCTCTCAAGCACATGGGTAATTGATGTTTTGTGTTGAGCAAGAAGCCATGGAGCACATGAGTATTTATATTTGTGTTGAGAAAGAAGCTCTAGAGCACATGTATTTTGAGACATTTGGGTTAAGCATGAAGCTCTAGAGCACATTAAAAGTTAAATTGGAAGTGTTGGGCATAAGCCCTAGATCCTTCCAAGTTTATGTTGATGTTAAGCTCTGGAACATCGGATCCTTATCCATTGTATCCCTAGGTGTATCCTACAAGTACATTCTAGCATTAGTGTTGAGCGAGGAGATCTGGAATTGCACTAAGATTGTAACTCCCTTTTATCAGCATTGAGTATGGCCTTCGGATAAGCGCTAGGACTTACTGAAAAGAATTAATTATGTCAAGTGAAAACAACTCGAGTAAAATATTGATCTCACCTGACTTATTTCTAAGTGATTAAATGAAATTTCAAATTTTTGTATCTCATCAACTACTAAAGAAATACCATGTTATACGAGGGAATCTAACATGCAAGGATGTTTAGAGTTTCCTAGCCTAGTAGACCTAACCACCTACCTAAAGGCCTTAATGNACAAAATGTTAACAAATGATATATATATATATATATATATATATATATATATATATTATACATGGTATGTATAAAGAGTAAGCATAGTAATAATACTAAATAGTATAAGAAATAAAGAAAGGCTCCATATACTATTATTATTACTTAAAGATAATTAAATATTAAAAATACCTCCAAGATTCCAAATAGGAACTAGTTAAAATTTCCTAAGTTATATATTCAAAAGTGCCTAAATTAAATAAAAGGGTTAAATCAATAAATCAAATGATTGTTGATTTAACTTCCCCTTTGACTGAAAAATATACCTATAAATACCCAAGCCAAAGAGAGGCTTGTCTAAGAGAAAAAATGAGAACTGATTCAGAACCCGATATTCAAGTTAGGGAAGCCTTACCATAGGAGCTCTAAGCTACTTGCATGTTGGAACTAGCTCAGGGGGAACCGTATTTAAACATGGAACGGTTCCAGGTCATGGTTGGGTGAAACATGGTAGTTCCCAAGTGATTTGGTTATCTATACAAGGGACAGAATTGTCTGTGAAGTTGTTAAAATTGGGTATTTGAGTGTGCAGGTTTTCATCCATTGAAATGAATTCATCTTGCAGGTATGAGGTTCTTGATTTTTCCCCTTTTAAACTATACAAGTTTTACTATTCAAAGCAAATGATTATTTAGGAACTTCCCACTACAAGCTAGATTATCTTTTTTGTAGTGCATTTATGCAATTCATTTCATGTCTATTAATGTAAGCGTTTTGTTCTAGTTCATCTTTGTAATTCATTTTATGTCTATTACTTAAGGGTTTTGTTTTCTAGTTTATTTCTAAAATGTAATTCATGTTCAATAATTTAAGGGGTTTTTTTTCTTTCTAATTTCATTTATGCAATTTAGTTCTATCTTTCCAAAACCCTAGAATTAAGTTTAAAAAATAGAGCCTATATATATATATATATATATATATATATATATCTACTGGAAGATTGCATATTTCTAGTAGGATTATGTTTAATATAAATAAACCCAAACTATTTTCCATAATATTAACCTAATCTCCATGCAGAAAATTATAATATAAAGTATCAATAATTAGATTATTTAATAATAAAATAAGACTATAAATAGATCTTTATCATTATCATAGATAAACAATAATATCAAATAGTAATTTAAGTTATCAAAGACCTCTAAGGTCTGTAGGAATAAACGGCTCATTCATAATAACCAAACCATACATTTAGAACAAAAAATACAAATATCCAAATCATATATCATAAGATAGCTTTCCGCAAAATAAGTCAACCATAAATATAATCATATAACTCTTTGAAAATATCGTATAAATGAAAAGAGGTCACAAGATCGAATCCTATAGGCATGAATTCCTAAGAATTATTTCACACACACATCGTTTAAAACCATCGTAGCCCAGGATCGAGTCCTACGAAGCCCACAATTTGCAAACCTAATATACTTTTAATGCCTAATATTCCACATAGTCTACGCTATAAAATCGAATGCCATAAACGTTAAACACATAATGAAACTGTTTCCCTGTCATCGTTTCCCATATCATTTACCAAATCATTAGACAGACTGTAAAACATTATAACTCCGTATAGTAATAAAATCCCAATTTATTTACATGCCATAACCATTTCATGGATCACGTCCAATTATTGCAAAACGATAAACCCTTAATATAAATCAAGTTAAACCCCTCTATGCACTAAGTAATCACGATGATAGGGTAAACCCCACAGTCATGGTCGTTCCCAATTTAAATACACATGAAAGGATTTAAAAGCTACAAATAACCATAAAACTACATTCCATTCAAATCTTACACAATCACTCCTCTAAATGGAAGGAACGCCATTTCCATCAATGAATTGGCTCTAAAATCCAAGTAACATTGCAAATATAACCACATTAAGAGTTTAAAATAAAAATACAGGTTTACACAGAATTCAAACTAAGAGACAAGCTAAGGAATCATAACCACGATGAATTCACAGTAATGAATGCATTACCAAATAACCAATACAAAATATATACGAAAATACACAGTCGTAATCCCAAGCAATTGCACCATTGCAAGTAATGGTGTTGTCACCATTCTTTCAAACCAACACATTAACCAAAAACACAAATTCTGTAGTATTCACCATGGCCAACATTATCAACAGAGTATTTATTTATAGAGATGAATTCCAAATAGTCTCAGCCTGAAGGCACCAACCCAAACAAAAACCCCAAATCATAAACACATCTATGGATGCTTTACATAAATTACAGACAGTCCTTTTTACAATCGCAACCATTAAAACCCAAACCAAGCACTCATCCAATAACAAGCTTCACGCTCTCTCACAACACCCACACTAAAGAAGGAACAAGTTTTAACTTGTTACAGTGGGGCTTACCCATAAAGGGTAATGCGTTGGCCACCCTGGAGACCCATGACCCATGCCGTAAAGAACCCTGCCACCTACAAAAAAATAGAACACAGATGAGAAGTAAGTCAAAACTCCAACACTGAAACAACTAAACAAGAGCTGCAAAACTAGATTGGAAGGCATACCATCCAAGCACCAGCAAGCTCGAAACTTCACACCATAGTGAACACCAGAGACAGAGATCCCATAGAAAAATCACAAATGACCCATACCTTCGGACTAGTCCAAGATTAGGGATTGAGACCCCTGCTTTCCAAGGCGCATGAAATTCTCCACCATGGCCTCCACTACGTGAAATCAAAACCCGAATTCTATAGTTTATGCCACCCCACTAACGCAGTGCAACAATTAACCACCATGCAATACATATACCCCAACATTTGCATTGTATACTTAAGATATATCCATAATTCATGGCATATGTAATATGCCATGAATGGCTCACGTTATGCCTTCAACTTTATAGACAAAGACCTTAATAAAACAAAGGGCTATGTTATAATATGTTAATCCCTATGTATTATATACCATTGTAAATGTTAAAGTGTGGGTATAATTAAATCAAGGTCATAAGACCATAAACAATAAACATTAACTAATGGAACATAGGCTTACTAACACCGAGCCTTGCGTAAAAAACAACTAACGACTGTAATAATAATCCCTAAAATAGGACTATAGGTATGTTCACCATCCAAGTTGTGTGGTAGTGAGCATAGGCAGTAGGTCTTATTTCACTATTATAGTCATTTTTTCATTGTCAAGTGCACTTGCAGGAAACAAGGAAAGAAATGCATTAGTTCAATAAGAACTAAGTAAATCCTGTAGCAAGAAGTAAAAATAGTTACCTTTCAGGTTTTTTTACAAGGGAAACATGTCCCACCACTCCACCAGTTGACAATACAAGTTCATCAGAAATATTCATAAACAGTAATCAAACATTAACATCAATAAGTAAGTAAATAACGGTACACACATACATGTAAATACATGATAAGAAACATTCAATAAATAACATAACCATCTAAATCTGGTTCATTGTAACATCATGACAATATATAAAGACACTAAGAACCACATCGAGGAAAACATCTAGAAGGAAGCAAGAACATCTTACAACAATTCAGTTTAGTAAACAAAGTATAACACATTCTGCATAAGTTAAGATAATGTCCACTTCAGGTAGTAATCGACTAGCCTAATAAAAAAAAAAATTTCAATTTTTGGGGACATTACAGAGACTGATCAATTTTCTTTTTTGTGGGCCAAGTGGTTGATCACTCAACTATCATCATTTAACACTTTCCTGGAACTATTTTGCACCACTCTATAGGGAGAGAATCTATGAGAGAGATAGAAACATTCTCATTCTGATACTGGGACCTAGTTCTCCTTCTGTCTTCTAGATTCCCAGCACCATCCCTAGTTGCAGTATTGAGCTTTTGATCCCATATAGGATTAGGAATTTTGTTTGGAATGGTTGACTCATATGGATTTAGGATCATGTGATATTCAGCCTCAATACCAAGATCATGATGATCTTGATCCTATTCATATGTATTTGAAACATGTAACAAATCATCATCATCAAAAGGTAGTGGAAGAGTGGTTATACCTTCTTGTTCTTTAGATGGTGGTGGATCACACAACTGGTCTTCTTCAAACTGAACACTTCGCTCAATGAAACATTTCCTAGTTGCAAAATCCATCAACTTGTATGATTTTGCATATTCTGCATATCCCAGTAGAATGCATTCACTAATTTGGGCCTAGAAGGCCTTTCCATTATCAATGGATATTCTGGCCCAAGCTTTGGAAGTAAAAAATCTAATGTGATAGACATTGGTCTTATTCCCATGTAGTGATTCAAATGGTGTGGCCCCAACCACTGATTTATGAGGAACTCTATTCTGTAAGTATGAATAATAGTTTAGAGCTTCTTCCCAAAGAGAAGGAGCAATATTCTTGGCGTGGATAAGACATGTTGTCATATCCTTTAGTGACCTATTTTTTCTCTCAGCCACACCACTTGTTGTGGTTTGTATGGAATTGAGTGTTCCATTTGAATCCCCTCTGATTCACAATAATGCTGAAAATATATTTTAATTTACTCTCCTCCTTTATTAGATCTTATGGACTTGATATTTTTCTTAAAACTATTCACAACCATAGCTTTAAAAACTTTTAAAAATTCAAAAACTTATGACTTATGTTTGATGAAGTATATCCAACAGAATTTAGAACGATCATCAATAAAAGTGAGGAAATACCTACAACCATTAATAGATGTTGTGGGCATTGGTCCTCCCACATCACTATGTATCAAATCAAGTATAGAGGAAGCTCTATGTGCCTTCCCAACTTCATACCTATTCTCTTGATGCTTACCTACCAAACAACCATAACATACTCCATCGAAACTTTGGATTAGATGAAAACCTTCAACCATTTTATCATTGTGGGGTTGTTGGAGATATTTGAAATTGAGATTCGCAAATATCTCATGCCATAGAGTTGTTAGCATGAGTCAGTAAATATGTAGGAGGCGTGATAGGTAAAAAATGTGAGAACTAATAATCCTTAGTGGAATGATTAGCAATACCTTTTGCTCTAATCCTTCGAGTAGCTTTTATGTGATATCAACTGAGTTTGAGTCGAATGTAACTCTCTTGAGAGAGCCTATATGGGTCATCTGATATACAGACAACAAATTAGTTGCAAGGGAGGGAACATAGAGAACATTTTTGAACTCACCATGATGGATTTTAACTGAACAACATTCCATGTGAGTGTTAGGCCCTTTTTATAGTGTCATTGTAGAGAAATATTCCTTGGAGGAAACCGTGTGGTTGGATGCTCCATAATCAATCAAGTAGGTTGTTGACTGACTAAGGCTAGCCTTAAATGTTGATGTATTTGTAACTTCGAAATGTATTCACTTGTATATTTTATGTATTGTACCCCGATGTTTATTCTGAGAAGTATCTGTAATGTAATTGAGTCATCTCATGCCCCAATTTTCCTATTGGGAAACTCAATAATGTAAACAAGTCATGTAAATTCATAGAGGGTAACCTTCTTATTGATCAAGGGTTAAAGTCCCCACATTTGTGGGGCCCTAGGGTTATTATACTCTCCTATAGAAGTCGGCCCTAGTGATTTATTGTCAAGTCAGGAATTAGTATAAATAGAGAGTGAGCCTCTCTATTTATCACACATCCTCTCACACTCAGTTGTAGCGCGTAGTTGAGAGAGAAGAAGAAGCTGAGACAAGAGAGAAAGGGACTACTATTGTCGGGAGATCATCTTACTGTTTTTGGGTTTTAATTTTGGTGTTGATTCTATCTCTGAGGAAGTTGTGGGGTTTTCCCCTTTATGGTTTCCCAAGTAAAATATTTGTATCTATTGTCTCTTGTGTTTGATTGTTTTGATTGTTGTTCTCTTAGTTAAAGATCCTAAGTTAATTCTAGCTTGAATGATAAAAATCTAACATGGTATCAGAGCTAACCTAAGAAGAAGACACTGTGCAGCTGCGAAAAATAGGGATTCCTACTTTTTGGATCTCTCTCCATAGATTTTCAGCAAAAGAAGGTTGGGATGACTCTCCTCTCTAGTGTGCATCTTTCTATTGAAGCAGAATCTGATTCCGAGTATTTTCAGTTTTTGACTCGACACTATTACCGAAAATTAGGGCTTTCCACATAAGTGGAATTTTTTAGTGATCCCAGGCATGGATTGGTCTCCTCCTCAAAATCAAAGTTTAGAGATCAATATCAAAGTTTTTGGTTGGGAATAACTCTGGGAAAGTCAAACCCTAATCTTCTCTTGAACCAACTCTACATAAATTCAGCTCCAGATCCAGTTTCGACATCTTAACCCGGCAAGATATAAATCTTTTGTATTTCCATTTGAGGTTCTCATTTAAGATGTCTCATCATACCAAGCTTGATGAAAAACTTGAGGGATTTGATAACTTCTAAGCCTAGAAGTATAGGATCTCCCTGGTCATGGAAGAAAATGAGTTGGACTCTTACATCAATGAAGAGGTTCCAGTTTGAGAGGGAGATGAGGGTAAGGCCTTACACAAGAAGAAATTGGTCATGGCTAAGAGGATTCTTGCCGATTAAATCAAGAATCAACTCATACCACATGTGTCCCCCCTAAAGACACCTAAAGCTATGTTTGTTTCCCTGGACAAACTGTTTAAAGGGAAGAACTTAAGTCAAAATATGACTTTGAGAAACCAATTGAAGAATGCAAAGATCTAGAATGCAAAAACCATCTAGTATTACTTTACAAGAGTATCTCAGATCAAGGAACAACTTGAAGTAGTATATGAAGAAGTGGAGAATGCAGAAATTGTGATGACCACCTTGAATGGCCTCCCTAGATCATGAGACTCATTTATGCAAGGGATCCAGGCTAGAAAGAAGCTAGTCAAATTCAGTAGACTGTGGGAGGAATGCTCATAAGAAGAATCTAAGATAGTAACTCAAGAAGAAAAGATGAGAAGTGAAGATCAATATATTATAGTACACTCTAAGAAAAGAAGAAGAAACTCTCATCACCCCAAAGGTAAGCACTTCCAGTAGAAAGATAACACTAGAAGAGATTTATCTAAATCCAGATGCTATACATGTGATGAAAGAGGACACTTTGCCAAATATTTTCCTAGAAACAAAAATAGCTCTCACAAGAAGAAGGGAAATAAGAGAAGGCATCATGTTCATGTTGCAGAAGATGATGAACCTTCCATAAAGAGAATCAAATGAGAAAGTGATGATTCTTCAAGTGATGAAGAATATGTTTTGATTTCCGCTCTCACGAGAAACATCACACATGGAAGCCATGATTGGATTAGAGACAATGGGGCTTCCAAACATATGACGGGATTCAAAGAATATTTTGTGAAACTCTCAAAACATGAATCACCCCACAAGGTGAAACTTGGGGATGAATACCAGTATCCAATAAAAGGTAGTGGGGAATCCTCCTATAAGCTAGACTTTGGAAAGTCTATGAAGATGAAGGATGTCTCGNCTCCATATCTGCATTGGATGCAAAAGGCATGAGGGTTGCATTTGTAGATGGCCAAGTTCTTATGTGGCCAAAGGGAAATACTATTGATGATGCAGTAGTGATTGTGGAATAAGAAGGAGGTCTATACAAGTTGAAGGGCCAACCAGAACAAGATTTGGTTCATGACTCAGTAGAACCAAATGAACTTTGGCATAGAAGGCTTACACATGTGCACTATAGGGCACTACCAATTGCAAGCAAAGTTGTTGAAGGTCTTCCAAAAATACAAGAAAAGCATGAAGGAGTATGCAAGAGATGTGTGAAAGGAAAGAACACAAAGAAGACATTTCCAAGTAGTGAAAGCAAGGCTAAAGGAATATTAGAAATCATCCACTCTGATGTATGCGGTCCGATGTCATCCAGTTCATTAAGAGGGTATGTATACTATGTCTCTGTCATTGAAGATATTTCTAGGAAGACATCGATATAATTATTAAAGAACAAAGATGAATTATTTAGCAAGTTCGAGGAATTCAAAGCCTTGATCGAGAACCACACAGAAAAGAAGATCAATACCTTTCGATCAGATAATGGTGGAGAATTCACATCAAATGAATTCAAGGAGTTATGCAAAGATTCAGGTATTAAGGGGGAGTTAACCACTCCATATAATCCACAACATAATGGGGTTGCAAAAAGGAAGAATAGAACGATCATGGAAGCTGCAAGGGCCATGCTTCATGACCAAGATCTTCCCATGCATCTATGGGCAGAAGCTGCCAGAATAATAGTGTATGTACAGAACCATACTTCACACAGAGTACTCGAGAACAAGACACATGAAGAAGTATTTTCCAACAAGAAACCAGAAGTCAACCATCTCAGAATATTTGGTTGTTCGGTATACATACACATTCCAAAAGAAAAGAGGACAAAGTTAGAGCATTCTGGAAAGAAGGGTATATTTCTGGGATACAGCGAAAGCTCGAAAGCTTACAGAATATACTTCCCAGGATTCAAGAAGATCGACATCAGCAGGGACACAACATTTGACAAATACTCAGCTTACAACAAATCCAGAAAGAGACCTACTGAAGAACATTAAGAAACAGAATTACCCAGAATTCATGACACAACCATGAATGAAGAAATTCCAGAAGAAGATCGAGATAGAAGAACCTCAAGAACCTATAGATCCACCTCACGAAAATAATTCTCACAACAGGAAACCTGCATGGGTACGAGAGGCTATCCTAGGTGCAGAAAGATATGGGGCTCCAAAAGAAACACACATAGAATGAAAGAGAACTAGTTCCTGCTTCAGTTATGTGGCCCTGCTATGTGACATTATTGATAAATAACCTTACAACTATGAAGAAGCAATAGAGAAGAAAAAATGGAAGGATGCTATGATCAAGGAGTACCAATTGATCATGAAGAATGATGTCTAGGATGTTGTCCCTATACTAGAGGGGAATTCTATTGTGACTTTCAAATGGATATACAAGATCAAGCATGCTGCATATGGTAGCATACAAAAATATAAAGCAAGATTTCTGTCTCATGGCTTCTCCCAGAAAGAAGGAATAGATTATGAAGAAACTTTTGCACTTGTATCTATATACACTTCCATCAGATCAATACTTTCTCTAGCTTCGGTGATGAAATGTAAGATAAACTAGATGGATGTCAAGACTTCTTTCTTGAATGGTGTCATGGAAGAGGAAGTGTATGTGGAGCATCCAATCAGTTTTGAGACACACGACAGGGAGAATCATGTGTGTAAATTAAAGAAATCCCTGTACAATTTGAAACAGGCACCCAGGACATGGTACGACAGAATTGATGACTTCCTATCTATTTTGGACTTTACCAAGACTAAAGAAGATTCCAACCTTTATTACAAGGTTGAAGAAGGGAACCTAGTGATACTCCTACTATATGTATATTATATGCTTGTAACAGGTATGGATGAGTTGATTACTAATACAAAGAGGAATCTTGCTACTGAGTTCAAACTTAAAGAATTGGGAATGATGCACTATTTTCTAGGCATGGAGGTGTGGTAGAATGAATATGGAATTTCCCTGGGACAAGGGAAGTATGTAGTAGATATCCTTAAGAGGTCCAGGATGATGGACTTCAAGGCCATGACCACACCTATGGCATCAAACATGAAGCTATTAAGTGATGCTCAATCATAAGTGGTTGATGCTGCAATGTATCGTTAGATAATTGGATCCTTGATATACCTGATGAATACGAGACCAAATATTTGCTTTGCTGTGAACACATTGAGCCAATTCTTGACAGATCCTAGACATGGTCATTTGATTGCTGCAAAGCATATTTCAAGGTACCTGAAGGGTACACTTGAGTATGGGCTCAAGTCTAAGACTAATCAGAAGATTAACCTAGAAGGTTATCTTGATTCAGATTGGTTAGGTGGTGCCATTGATAGAAAGAGCACTTCAGGGTGCCGCTTCAGTATGGGATCAGGTATGACCTCTTGGTTTAGTAGGAAACAGTCTTGTGTGGTGCTGAGTACAGCTGAAGCAGAGTATGTCATAGCTTCTTCAACTAGTTGTGAGGCAGTATGGATCAGGAAGCTACTATCTAATTTATTTGATATCCAGTTGGATGCTATTTGTATATATTGCGACAACAAGAGTTTTGTGAATTTTTCTGAGAACCCGGTGTTCCATGACAAGTCGAAGCATATAGAGATCAAATATTACTATATCAAGGATATAGTGTAGAGAGGAGCAGTGAAGCTCTAGTATGTTGCGACAAATGAACAGATAGTTGATGTGTTGACCAAGCCATTGGCCAGACTGAAGTTTGAGTACTTCAGGGAGAAGCTTGGTATTCTCTAGATCGAGGTTCCCTCCAAGGGGAGATGATGAGTCTGAGAGCCATTATGATATGATTTTAGGATGTGTTCCAATATGATCAGATGTAAGTGCAGAGCCATTCTAATGTGACTATGGGATGTGTTCCCACATGATCAAATGTAAGTGTAGAGCCATTCTGATATGACTGTGGGATGTGTTCCCACATGATCAAATGTAAGTGCAAATCCATTCTGATATGATTGTGGGATGTGTTCCCACATTATTATATATAAGTGCAGAGCCATTCTGATGTGACTGTGGGATGTGTTCCAAAATGATCAGATGTAAGCGTACATAAATTCTGATGTGACTATGGGATGTGTTCCCACATGATCAAATGTAAGTACAGATCCATTCTAATGTGATTGTGGGATGTGTTCCCACATGATTAGATATAAGTGTTGAGCCCTTCTAGCATTGATGCGAGATGTGTTCCCCACATGGTTGGATATAAGTGATGAGCCCTTCTAGAATGGATGCAAGATGTGTTCCCCACATGGTTGGATATAAGTGTTGAGCCTTTCTAACATGGTTCTTGGATGTGTTCCTCCCATGGTAAGATATAAGTGCTGAGCCTTTCCGACATAGTTCTTTGATGTGCTCCTCCGATGGTTAGATATAAGTGTTGAGCCTTTCCAATATGTTTCTTGGATGTGTTCCACCTATTAGCACTATTTATTTTTGCTGAAAGTTAGTGCTATCATTAAATTGCTTTTAAGATATATTGGTAATCGAGTGGTTTTCAAATTCTTCCCGCTAAGCAATTTATAAAAAATTCCCAGAGCTGCAGGAAGTAAAAGGTTAAAGGTTTTGAGCAAAAGGAAAAGAATTTTATGAATTAAATAATTTTTGGTTTTAATGTAAATTTGGTGGATATTTTTACAAAATGTTTTGGCACAAGACCGCTTAACATACACACCAAACAAATCTTTCCACCAAAGTCCAAGCGTCAAGCTCTCCAAGACTAATACACACATTGTTCCTTGGTATAATTTGAAATGATTGGTGTTTATAAACAATTTATAGGTAAGTGTTCCCTTGCATGTGGGATAATTCCCTCATCAAAAGGAAGCAAAATATAAAAGCGTGAGAATTATTTGCATCAACTCATATTGGCGGAGAGAATATAATTAGTTATATGTGGAGATTAATTAAAGTAAAATTTTTGCAATAAGTAAATTGAAGAAATTAACACTAGATAATATTTTCATTTTTGGAGATGGAGCAATTGGTAATGTCATTAGTTGAAGATGCAAAGTCTGGTATTCCTTTGAATGCACCAAATACTTCATGCACTTCCAGTTTGAGTGGTTTGTACAAATCTAATGCTTGGCATACCGAGAAACAAGATCTTGAGCATTTTTGGGCTGAACCTGACAGTGAATCTAAAGCTTACAATACTGTCAAATAAATTTTCATTGTTTCAAATCATCAATCAGAATTTGATCATTTTTTCATTGTGCTAATGTTGAAAACTAATAATCTAGATATAGCAAAGAAGGTAACATATGTAGTGCCAGATACAAAGAAATGGATTTCGGTTGAAAGGGAAATAAGTGATAGCGATAATCCCAGTGTTGTGTACTCTCTGCCAGAGGAATTGTGTATAATTAAATCTCCTACAAACTAAACATTGATCAACGATCCATATTAGAGCACATTTCATCCAACATCTCAAATAAATTTCGCATCATGAAGTTGCACAAAGCAATTAAATTTTTCAATCAGCGAAATGATGTTAAATGGTAGATAGGTTTTGACGGTCATAATTGTAGGTGAGGAAAATCCATGGATAAAACAAATTTCGCATTGTCAACTAGTAAGGAGAAATTAGGTTTTGAGATTAGCAAAATTTTTATGCTGCATGCAAGTTCACACACGTGGTAAACATCCATTATCCAGTCAAACTGATCAACCTCTTAAATTAATACCACTGGGTGAAGGTGAAGGGAGGTTGGAAAAACAATTCTCATGAACATTGTACTAATTATGGATCAAATGAGCTCAATTGATAATTAAAGCAGCAGACCATGGTTGTTTTTTATGAAAATGGTTATTTTAATCATTATTTTAAATCAATTGGTCCTACATAACCAAGATTATTTTTCAGAAACTGAGAAAGGATTTTCTTCATAACAAAACTATATACAATAACCTCTCTCATTTTTTACCCAGGTGTTGTGGATTGAGAGAACCAAAGTCATTTTCAGAGAGAAAATTTACAGATTTTTAAATGACTATTTTAGTCAGTTATTTCAATCAATTGTTTTCGGAAAACTAGAAATAATTTTCCAAAATTGAAAGAGGTTTATCTTAATAACAGGATCATGTTCAATAACCTCCTTCAATTTTTACACAGGTCATATGGGTTAGGAGAAACAAAGTGATTTTTACAGGCTGTGTTTTAGGTTTTCCAAAGGACTGTTTCAGACATCACATTCAAAGAATTGTTTATGCCAAATGGAGTTTAATTTCAACAAACTGAGAGAGGTTTTTCTTCATCCTAGGAATACCTTCAAAACCAATTCTTCAAGTTTTACACAGGTATCATATACTTGGAGAATTTGAAGGATATTCATAGGGTATTTATCCATAAATTTACAGGTTTACTATCTGACTCATCAGTTTCAAAATAAGCTCCTGGGGCATGGGAGCTGAATCAAATGAAACGAAGAAATGGGTTTTGTTGGGAACATGGCCAGTTACAAAAACCTATTTCATTTTTTGCAAATTTGTCACCATATGGGATATGCAGGAGGAGATTTTAATCCTATTTTTCTAGTAGTCTGCATTTTATTTTTGTCTTATGTGAATCGTGGTGTGTAGGCCACATATGAAGTTTGTTAGAAGATGTTCTCCAGTTCGTAAAAAAATTTGATTCCTGAATGTCGATTTAGGAAGACCAAAATTCTATAAATTTACCTCCTGAAGAAGGAGAAAGGGTTTGAACCGATTTGATTTGGCAGTGTATGCTTTCAAGAGTATTTTAATAAAGTTGCAGAGGTGAGGTTGGTGTTTTACATAGGGATTCATGTGTTATTTGTATTACAGTCCGTTGCTTCCTTTCTCATGTGAATGTTTTTCCAGTTTATCTCTTCCATTATGTTTTCTTTCATGTTTGAAATAAGTTTATAATAGTTTGGAATTCATACATGCTATGCTCCATCTATTGTTTCATATATTCACCAAATATTTCTTCTAAAGTTAATATAGAATTAATTTTACAATGCTCTATGTTTATGGTCTATTCATGTTCTTATTTTGCACCAGACAATTATAATTTGACTGTGATTGAATTTCTATCTTACCTTTGTGTTGAAATCGTTTGCATAAGTTCTGTTCATTTCTATTACACTTCTTGAATCCATCACCCAATGGTTCCATGTCTTGTTTCAACCAATTTTACAAACAATTTATAGTTTAACTTGTACATATATGGAATTGTTAATATTTGGTGAGAGATCCCTCTTGGAAGAGAAGAAGGTCAGTTCTCTATTCTAAAGTGGTTCTACTATTACCTAGGAGTGGGAATTCCAGAACCATGGGCTCAATTATAGTGCTAACAAACTGGCGCCGTTGCCGGGGATGAGATTGAATATCATCCCTGGGAAGAATGATAAAAATTCAAAGTATAAATAGTTTTTGTGGGAAAAAAAAGATTCTTACATGTGAAAAAGGTTGCATCATTTTCCCTGGTGACTCCACTAAAATATTCTGGAAGGTGACTCCACTGGGGAGACCAGTGGTCAAAAATATAAATACGCGGAGAGGTCTCAAACCTTACCTGGATTTGAACAAAGGGTCTAGATATGACTATTGATGGTGGAAAATGGTCAGACATCAAGAAGGTCATGTCTCTTTTCACCTGGTGACTCCATCCATGAAGGATCCATTCTTCAGAATGTTCTATGGTAGCTCCATTATCGAATGGGGTTGCAAAGTTTGAGGAGTTGATTAAGTTTCTCCACCATCAAGATGAATTCTTGGGTCACAAGGTATGCTCCTATGAATCTTTCTTCCATTCCTAGTTATCCCAATAAAATACCTCTTGTAAATTGGCAAACATATCTTCCAAGATTCAATGATGAAAAGGGTGATAATGCTGCCATCCATTTATTTATATTTCATAAGCATATACATAAGCTAGGAGTAGGATGGCATGAAGATTATTTAATGAAACTATTCATGTTAAGTTTAGAAGGATATGCAAGGTCTTGGTATGAGGGATTTCCAGTAGGGATTTTATCCTCCCTTAAATACTTTCATACCATATTTCATGAACATTTCAAAAGGCATTATCCTTCTTTGTTGTTGATTCAATATTGTTGCACACACGATAGAGAGTTCATTGAAAATGTGAAAGATGAGTGTGGTGATGATCAGTGTTTGGATGAAGAGGTTTTAGATATATTACATGAATATTCATCTAAAAAA
Source organism: Pseudotsuga menziesii (assembly GCA_001517045.1). Lineage (NCBI taxonomy): Eukaryota > Viridiplantae > Streptophyta > Pinopsida > Pinales > Pinaceae > Pseudotsuga > Pseudotsuga menziesii. The sequence goes on along the minus strand of LPNX010463750.1, from coordinate 93,806 downwards.
GAAAGACAAAACAATTGCCATGATATTCAAGAAATTTCCCAGTAGTTAGGACTGTCTTCATTGACTGAAGTTGACATAGACCAAAGCTCAGATTCCACCAATTATATCTCTCTTCCTAAAATTGATGATGATTTGCAGTATTCTTATCATTCTCTGTGTGACCAAGAGAGAGGTTGGGACTACCAATCAGATCCTTTCTCATCTTATTCAACTTTCGAATTTTTTTTACAAGAAGAGGCCTCCCGTTCTCAATTAGAAAATTTCCTTTCGCAACAACAATCTCTTGAAAGTTACAATGCTTGTGTGATTGATTACACAGAGGATCATAATTTTGGAAAATTTCAGTCTTGTACTCCCTCCACATGTTCATTTCTGAAAATGCAAGTAAAGAGAAATCATATTTTGAAATAGTGGTTGAAGGAAGACCTCTTCATGTTGATCAAATTCAAATTTCACCTAAATATTTACATGACTATATGAAGCTCTCTTTGCTTGAAGAAGATGATCAGCCTAGTGATTTGAAAGGAGATGGGTGTACTGATTTGTTTTTTGAAGAATGCAATCAACCTATCACAATTTCTGATAGTGAATAAAATTTCATTGCAATCCAAGATCAAAAGTATGAAAACAAAGTGGAAAATAAACATTTTGAAAATGATTGTTTTCTGTTGTGTTTTCCTTCATTTGAGTGGTTAAAAAAGAGACTTAAAGTTTCCGATCAAAAAAAGGAATTTGATATTGTAGATGAATGTATAAATTTCCTTGGAATGGGTGATGAGCGAGAAGGACAATTATGAAATCAATCCTGACATTTAGAAAAACCAGTGGTATGCAATGAAGAGTTGAAAAATGAAGAAGAAGATGGAGGTTCTCAAATGGATGTTTCTTTTTGTTTTTCAAATTCAGAAATTTTTTGTCAAGAAGAAATATTTTTGCTCGATCCTATTGAAGAAATGAATGATGTTTCTACTGAAGCATATAAAGAATATGAAGTTTTAAAATCAGAAATTTTAGATGAAGTTGTGGATGTCTTTCTTGGAAATTGTCACGAGTTTTCCTTGCATGGTTATTTTGAATATTAGTTTAACAGAGTGCAAGGGAATTTACAGTTGGGACAACTCTCTCATGGTAAGATAATGACATAATTTTTTGAAAGTTGTCATGCCTTTTATGATCCAGTGGATAATTACATAGATGAATTTTGTAGTGGTAATGACTGGTTATATCTCTACTGTAAATATCAATTTTTTTATTATAACTTTTTGCCATTAAGTCTATCATCTTTGTGTTTTATCAAGCATGAAGAGAAAGTTGGTTTATGGGATCATTTGCATGAGTGAATTTATTGGAAGTCAGAAGTTACTTCACTGAGCATTGATGCTTAGTAAGTAGGGTAGGTAAGTAAATATGAATAAGCTAGACATGGTGAGCATTCCATTCAGCAGTTTTTAGTTCGTTTTCAGTTTCAGTTTTGATTTCAGTTTCGGTTTTAAAGTTTAGGTCTGTAGTTACAGCTGTCTTCAATTTTTGGGGTATGGACAAGTGACAAGTGACAGGTTACAGGTTGAAAGAGTGGGATTTATTTGCAGAATGGTTTTAGTTGATGGTATAGTTCAGAACAGGTAGAGGATTTCAAAAAAAATTGAGAGTCACCCAATGGATTCGGCACCTAGTCTACGGGGTTCTTTGCTACCTCACAGGGGGGATATCTACCTAATGGATCCAACTGTTAGCACTATTTATTTTTGCTGAAAGTTAGTGCTATCATTAAATTGATTTTAAGATATATTGGTGATCGGGTAGTTTTCAAATTCTTCCTGCTAAGCAATTTATAAAAAATTCCTAGAGCCACAAGAAGAAAAACGTTAAGGTTTTGAGCAAAAGGAAAAGAATTTTATGAATTAAAAAATTTTGGGTTTTAATGTAAATTTGGCGGAGATTTTTACAAAACATTTTGGCATAAGACCACTCAACATACACACCAAGCAAATCTTTCCACCAAATTCCAAGCGCTGAGCTCTCCAAGACTAATACACACATTATTCCTTGGTATAATTTGAAATGATTGGTGTTTATAAACAGCTTACAAGTAAGTGTTCCCTTTCCTATGGGATAATTCCCTCATCAAAAGGAAGCAAAATATAAAAGCGTGATAATTATTTGCATCAACGCATATTGGTGGAGAGAATATAATTAGTTATATGTGGAGATTAATTAAAGTAAAATTTCTACAATAAATAAATTGAAGAAATTAACACTAAATAATATTTTCATTTCTATAGACGGAGCAATTGGTAATGTCATTAGTTGAAGATGAAAATTTTGGTATTCCTTTCAATGCACCAAATACTTCATGCACTTCCAGTTTGATTGGTTTGTACAAATCTAATGCTTGGCATACTGAGAAACAAGATCTTGAGCATTTCCGGGCTGAACTTGACAGTGAATCTGAAGCTTACGATACCGTCAAATAAATTTTCATTGTTTCAAATCATCAATCAAAATTTGATCATGTTTTCATTGTGCTAATGCTGAAAACTAATAATAGAGATATAACAAAGAAGGTAACATATGTAGTGCCAGATACAAAGAAATGGATTTCGGTTGTAAGGGAAATAAGTGATAGCGATAATGTCAGTGTTGTGTACTCTCTGCCAGAGGAATTCTATATAATTAAAGCTCCTTCAAACTCAACATTGATCAACAATCCAGATAAGAGCACATTTCATCCAATAGCTCAAATAAATTTTGCATTATGAAGTTGCACGAAGCAATTAATTTTTTCAATCAGTGAAATGATGTTAAATGGTAGATAGGTTTTGATGGTCAGATTGGCAGGTGAGGAAAATCCATGAATAAAACAAATTTTGCATTGTCAACTAGCAAGGATAAATTAGGTTTTGATATTAGAAAACTTTTTATGCTGCATCCAAGTTCACACACATGGTAAACATCCATTATCTAGTCAAACTGATCAACTGCTTAAATTAATGTCGATAGGTGAATGTGAAGGGAGGTTTGAAAAACAATGCTCGTGAACATTGTACTAGTTGTGGATCAAATGAGCTCAATTCAGAATTAAAGCAGCAGAGCATGGTTTTTTTTTTAGGAAAATGGTTGTTTTAGTCATTATTTTAAATCAATTGTTCCTACATAACCAAGATTATTTTTCAGAAACTGAGATTTTTTTTTGTTTACAACAAACCTATCTACAATAACCTCTCTCATTTTTTACCCAGGTGCTGCGGATTGAGAGAATCAAAGTCATCTTCAGAGAGAAAATTTCTAAATTGTTAAATGACTATTTTAGTCAATTATTGCAATCAATTGTTTCCAAAAAACCAAAAAGCATTTTCCAAAATTGAATGAGGTTTATCTTAAGAACAGGATCATGTTCAATAACCTCCTTTAGTTTTTACACAGGTCATATCGGTTAGTAGAAACAAAGTGATTTTTACAGGCTATGTTTTAGGTTTTCCAAATGATTGTTTCAGACATCACATTCAAAGACTTGTTTCAGCCAAATGGAGTTTAATTTCAGGAAATTGAGAGGGGTTTCTCTTCATCCCAAGAATACCTTAAAAAACCTCCTTCTATTTTTACACGGGTATCACAAGTTTGGATAATTTAAAGGATATTCATAGGGTATTTTTCCAAAAATTTACAAGTTTACTATCTAAGTCATCTGGTTCAAAATCAGATCCTGAGGAGTGGGAGCTAAATCAGAGGAAGTGAAGAAATAGTTTTTGTTGGAAACATGGACAATTACAAAAACATCTTTCAGTTTTTGCACAGCTGTCACCATCTAGGATATGAAGGAGGGTATTTTAAGCCTGTTTTTCTAATAGTCCACATTTTATTTTTGTCTTATGTGAATCACGGTGTGTAGGCCATGTCCGAAGTTTGTTAGAAGATGTTCTCCAGTTTGTAACAAATTTTTATTCTTGAATGTCGGTTTAGGAAGTCCAAAATACTATAAATTTACCTCCTGAAGAAGGAGGAAGGGTTGGAACCGATGTAATTTTGCAGTGTATTCTTTCAAGAGTATTTTAATAAAGTTGTAGAGTCGAGGTCAGAATTTTACACACAGATTCATGTGTTATTTGTATTACAGTTTGTTGCTTCCTTTCTCATGTGAATGTTTTTCCAGTTTATCTCTTCCATTATGTTTTCTTTTATGTTTGAAATAAGTGTATAAAAGTTTGGAATTCATACATGCTATGCTCCATGTGTTGTTTCAGGTATTAACCAAAGCTTTCTTCTAAAGTTAATACAGAATTCATTTTACAATGCTCTGTGTTGATGGTTTGTTCATGTTCTTCTTTTCCACCAGACAATTATAATTTGACTAGGATTGAGTGGCTATCTTGCCTCTATGTTGAAATTGTATGCATAATTTCTATTCATTTCTGTTACACTTCTTGACTCCATCGCCAAATGGTTCTATGTCTTGTTTCAACTAATTTTACAAATAATTTATAGTTTCACTTATACATATCTGGCATTGTTAATATTTGGCGAGAGATCCCTCCCGGAAGAAAAAAAGTCCAGTTATCTCTTCGAAAGTGGTTCTATTATTACCTGGGAGTGGGATTTCTGCAACCTTAGGCTTAATTCCAGTGCTAACAGGTTCAATCCCACACCCTCACACCACTCCCTAGTGGATACACATGCACAATAGGATTTGAACCTGAAATTCGACGACAGAATCTGACGTATCATATGGATGTGTTGAACATCAATGATTGAAAAGTACAAACAATGATGAATTATTTTAGTGCCATTGAATTTATGACACTAGGGTGTAGGTTTTTCGATGGATATGGCATCGAATTTCTAAAACTAGGGCGAAGGTTTTTCGACGGCTATGTGTCGGATGTCTGACACTAGTGCATAGGTTTTTCAATGGCTATGTGTCATATTTTCGATGCTAGTTCGTAGGTTTTTCTGAAATAAAATAATGTCATATTTCAAATTGTTTGTCCCATATTTCCAATGGTAACTATGTTCAGGGCGTCAGATATCCGATGACTGTGCCATTATAAATTTAAACATTTTTAAACATTCCGACATGTTTGCTATAGAAGCGATGGATGGTTTGCGAAAATTATTTATTCCTTGATGGATGGTTTAAGGAATTGTTTTATTCTTCAATGGGTGGTTGCGGGAATTTTTTTTCTTCAACAAACAGTTTGCCAGGATTTTTTTATTCTTCGACAAACATCGGTTTGAGAAAATTGTGATGCGTGGAACTTGATTTTTTAATATTGTCGATAGTATTCATTCACAAAGTTTGTGACAAAATGTCAAATAGAAATATTCCTTATCCAAATGAAAACAACTGACAATTGTTTGCTGGACTATGGGATGCAACGAAATGAAGGGGTGATGGAAAATGTTATTTTCTGTGTACTCAATGCAGGGGATTTAATAGGAGAAGAATATTGATCTCAACAACCAAAAAACATTGTAGGGAACATGGACATGCTGAGGGGGGGAACGAATATCGTCCATTTGTAGATTTAACATTATAAAGTTTTCATATTCTTTGCTTTGGTAAATGTATGTATTATTTTAATATTTCATATATTAATGTCTATCTATTGATGTTTCTATGTATTTATAAATGAAAGACACCCTACAACATATCATCCAGAGGAAGTGCTTTCAAAACAAGTTTCGGATTAGGATGATGGAGCGTCTATGTTTAATGGAGAACAAGTGAATGATCATATTGAACAAGATGATCATACTGATAACATAGTTGAAGATTATGGTACAAAGACATTGATACATGATTCATTTAATGTTACAATGGATGATGACGATGATAATGAAAATGTTGATGAATTTTATGATGTTCACGATATACCTCTTCTCGATAAGGCATCTGAACCCCTTTATGAAGGCTCCAAAACAAATCTTCTCTTAGTTTTATTGTTGATAATGAACTTGAAGGCTATGAATGGTCTTTCAAACATTGCAATCACATGGATTCTAAGGTATGTAAGATAATCCATCACATATAAAAGACCATGATAAATTTTATCTGTATTCCTCTAATAATTGTATTCTTAACTCATTATTGATCATCATACGGATGAAGCGTATTTTGTTAATATTATTTATTTATTACATTATATATATATTCTATAGCTTGATAGCTAAATTTTTGTTACCACCATCAAATATTTTACCTCGCACATATTGAGATTTATTTTCCATCATGAAAGAGATTGCAACGCATTATGAACCAATTCATGCATGCCCTGATCACCATTTTATATATTACAATCAGCATGAATTTTCAACAGAATGTCTGGAATGTCATGTAAGTAGATATTGAACAGATAGAGTAACAAAACTTGGTTCCTTAGAAGGTTCTTCATTATTATCCCATCATTCCATGTTTGCAATTATTGTTCAAGTGCAAAAACATAGCACAATTTATGGATTACCATGCCAGGAATAGAAGTCAAGATGAATTTATCCAAATGCCTCCATATGGTTCTGCTTTTATAGATATGGAGGAAAAGTGGCCTAGGTTTAATGAAGAACCATGTAATCTTAGGATTTCTTTAGTAGCAGATGGTGTTAATCCATTTGCATAGATGAAATCCATTTACACGGCGTGGCCTATTTTTGTTATCAACAATAACATTCCTCCATGGTTCTCAATAAAGAGGGCGCACATAATGTTGTCGATGATTATTCTAGGTTTTTTGTGTCTACAATTGTTTTATTTATAATGTAGTTGTCGCATCTCATTTGTTGTATCATGTTTCCTAATTTCATATATATATATATATTACTCTTGTGCATGGTTTATATATCTTAATGGTTCTCATAATGATATATTTTATATGTACTTCAAATCAATTATGTAATTTCCAAGTCAAATACGTGAATGTATATATTGAACCTCTTATAGATGAGCTACTGAATTTATGGAATGGAATCACTATGTATGATGTATCTAGACCAATATGACAAAGTCAATTTCAATTCCATGCAATGGTTGTATGGATAATACATGATTCCCCTAGGTTAACTTCATTTTGTGGTTTGTATTTTTAAGTTCCACTTTACTTGCATTTAATTATATGGAGTAGCTAGAATATTTTATATATGATTATAATTGACATAGATATTCCATATCTAAATATTGTGGGTCTTCAGATAAAGGGTAAATTTGCATGTCTAGTTTGTGGTCCTAAGATAAAATATCGTCGCTCAAAAATATTAAGAAAGGAGGTCTTTGATGAGTATAGGCATTCCCTCTCTAAGAATCACAGGTATAGAACAACTGAAAAAAATATTTTCAATGGGAAGCAAGAGACTGCATTAAAACCACGGAGAATGACACCTCACCTTTGGAAGATGCAATACAATAGAAATCGTCATCATGGTATGTATGGATCATTGTATATGAATTGTTATGTATTTTAATATTATTGTCAGTTGCTTACTATAGTGGCCATATTTGATTTATGATGTAATTTATTTATAAACTAATATTCATGATGTACATCGTGATCATGAAGGCATTAATGGGATTCCACGAGGAATGAAAAGTTATCCTATTCAATTCAGCAGGTTGCCCTACTATGAGCACCTACAAATTGCTCATTTGTTTGATACAATGCCTATTGGAAAGAATGTTACTAAAAAATTATGGCGACTACTGGAGCTAAGGAGGGAGAAAGATAAAGTTGTGAAAGCTTGCAAATACATTCAAGAAAGCAACCATGCAATGAAATATGTCATCCAATTTCATAGCAACAAAGACCAAGTTAATATAAACTCAATTGCATGGATGTTTACGAAGCAACAAAGCAATGTTGTCAAATAAGTAATGCGGAAAATTAAATTTCCCACAGGATTTTGTGTAAAATTGAAGAATATCATAACAAAAAAGGTGATTTTGAGGGGGTCAAAACACATGATTGGCACGTCTTCATCAAGGTAATTATTATTGTTATGTCCATATAATTTTTTTTTCATTTTATTGTGTATAATTTTTTTCTTGTTTGTATACTCTTTGTTTAATAAATGGCGTGGTTTGTATATTGATATAGTATGTTCTACCTCTCTCTCTTCTGGACAACTTCGACAACAATGTCAAACAATTTATATATAATCTTGGTAAATACACGAGGTAACTAGTGATTAGTTGCATGTGCTTAGTGTTTCTTTAATTCTCCATATAATTTATATCTGTTTTTTTGTGCACTATTTCATCATATGTAATTTAATGTTTTTTTTGTTAAATATCATTATTGGTTTGTGTCACTTGTAGATGGTTGACATCTAAAGAAATCCATAAAGAAGATATAAAGTATTGGAGGAGAGAAATTCCTTGTCTCATGTGTGAAATGTAGAAGCATCTACCTTCGACAATTTTCAATGCACAGGAATGCTGCCTCATGCACCAAGTTGAGGAGATTGAGTTGTGTGGACCTGTGCTCTCAACATCCATGTGGATGGTTGAGAGGCACTTGAAATTTATGAATGGTTTGGTGAGACAACAAGCACATGCTGAGGGTTCTATGATGGAAGGATATACAGTATACCAAAACATGTTGTATGTTAGTGAATATCTTCCTATTTTAGTGTCAAAGCTCAATTTACATAGCATTTTTTATCTGAACTCCAATAACAAATTTGAAGGGGAGCAACTGAAGGGGAAAGGAATATTGAGGAAGGTGAAAGGTA
>LPNX010463750.1:22591-80091 GCA_001517045.1 Pseudotsuga menziesii | reverse complement strand
ATATGGAAATAGTTAGTTAATTGTCCTTAAATATATACAACATATTAAACATCGATTGATTATTAAAGCAATTCCTTTTTATGCCAATAGACAATAGACACTTTTGATCTTAATGAAAATCTCTATATAGTTTATTAAATGATTATGTTATAATATAGAGTTTACACTTTAATGGTTAATGAGTCTAATGCTTTAGATATCTCACCAATGATTTGCCACAACTTATTAGGAATTGAAATGAAAAAAATAATGATAATTTACATCCCATACCCTAATTGAATACCAAAGATAATGAGTGTGTTACAAATAAATATTGTAAAAGAGCATTGACAAGAAGAAAAGACAATTAAGATGATGTTGGAAAAATATCATATGCAATAATTACATATAATCAATAATATAAAGGACTGACATTAGAGGAATTTTGGGGTCTAAAATGGGCCTCCTAAGGAAAATAATAAAATAATAGTTAAAATAATAAAATAATAGTTAAAATAATAAAATAATATTGATTAATTTTGGAGGAAGAAAGAAAAAAACTATTTTTTGTGTCCATATTTTCGACATATCTCCCTGTGTTTTTACTCAAATTTCGATTGGGATAGCTCATTGGATGCGAAATTTGATTCCACATCCAATGAGTACTCACATTGTATACTTTTGACGGACCCCGCTACCCCAAAAACAAGAAATACCTGAAAAAAATGTGATGATGATGTCATCATCATGTTTTTCCAGGTATTTCTTGTTTTTGGGGTAGCGGGGTCCATCAAAAGTATGCAGTGTGGGTACTCGTTGGATGCGAAATCAAATTCCGCATCCAGGTATTTCTTGGTGCTTGACTAAAATTTTTCAATGTTTATGTAGTTTAATACCCAAATTGCCATTGCAGCTTTTAGACCTCTCGCGCCTGCATAAATTGCTATTACAACCTTTAGAATTCTTCAGTCTGCAGAAATTTCCATGACAATGTTTAAAACTCTTGCCCTTGCGGAAATTGTTGTGCATTTGTGTCCAAAGGGATATTGTTTTGTGTTTGTGTCCATACTTCGGCCCTCCAACGACAAAGAAAATGAAGGTAGCCCAGATGTTTGAAGGTTATTCATTCTTAGAACCTAGAAAATGAAGCATGGATTTCATGGCTTAGGGTTGTTACTATGGAAAGAATTCATAGGATTGCAGTCTTAGTGGGAAAACAATTATTTTAAGTTTTCATAATCAACCCTTAATTGCTTCTTATGCACCCAAAATTGAGAAAGGGTTGCTGCTTGATGGTTTTGGGTTGGTCCAAAATGCCATTTCAGGGCTAAGTTTAGGTCTGCGATATGTTTGGAAAATCCCTAGTTGGGTCCATACCTTATAAGTAACCCTCTTCTCACTGTTTGCATGCCTATATTTGTAAAATATGTTTCTTTCCACCACTATCAATGTCCATAATCACTTCAAAACAGACCACATTTCCTTTTTTGATGCACAGAGTTCCTTAAAAAAAAATTAGACTTGATTCTAGGGATATTTATGCCTAAGGGACTGCATAATCAGAAAACAACAAGAACAATGCCCTAATTCATTTCGATTTTAAAAAAATTTAAAATATTTTGCAAATCTCCAGGGATTCATTACTAATTCGATCTATTAGAGCAGTTCATTGAATGAGGTTGATTTAAGCTTAGTGAGACTAGACTGATAAGATTTCCCACACTATCCAGGATCGTGGTAGTATCACTCCGAGATGTTGTCTCTCAATTCTTGTCCATTTAATGTTTTTTCCATATTTCCCCAACACCTACCATATATACCTGTTTCCTCCATTTACTTTATTTCATGTCCTGCTCCAAAAAAACTTGTAGGATTAGGTTTATTAGTTGTTATACTGTACAATTATTATAGGTGAGTGAGATTTCTATTGTAGTGATGATAGAGATATATTATGGGCTACGTGGACAATAAATTAAATTCATCTTCATCCTCATAGAGGAAAGGATAATAAAGTAAATTCAACGGATATTAGAATCCAATAGAGGAAAGGAAGAGGTTATTAGAGCATGTTTCCCTCATTCATCACCCACGAAAACATAGGTAATAGGGGTAAACAAAGTTTGGGGGTGTGACATCCTACCCTTGGATGCGTATTATATGCATCCAAGTGTGAAATCAAGGAGAAGGCACATGTACCCTGACCACTAGGTATTTTACAAAAAACATCGACTATAATTCAATATCATTATAAAATCCCTAGGTTAGAAAGCAACTTGAATCTAACCCAATATTTTCCAAATTGTATAGACAACAGGAATATTCCAGAAGCCTGCCAAATGTTATGGATTTCTTCTTTAATGTTTTTTATTATAAAAACCTTTTATTAGAAATCAACTCGAACCTAACCCAATAATTTCAAAATTGTAGCGATAACAGATATTTTCCAGAGGTTATTTTGTTTGGCTGTTAACATATAAGAAAAACACAGAAAAACAATAGGTGGAAGATTAAGAAGATTAAATGTTGGAAAGGACACAACTATCATTGAATTTTTCTCTCTGCCTACTACCACCTATATTAATTAATGAATATAATCCATATCAGCTTTAAATAACTCATGCCATGTTTTTAGGTTTGTGGCACAGTTAGTATCTTTTTGTCCTAGGTATTAGGCATCATTGTGGTGAGAAGAAAGATGTGCTCCACTCTCAAAACAAATAAAATAAAATAGAATTTGGATGGATAGGGCATATAGAAATCCTCTGATAAATTATCACCACTTGCGGTACTCTATAGGAGAGAAAGAACACAACTTTCCTGAAAGCCACTGAAGTAAAAAATAAACTTGGGGGCCTGCCTTTCATTAGAGATCCAATGATTCTAAAAAGGGAGAAAATAGAGGAATATTTGTAACCTTAGAACCTTGTGGATGCATCAATTTTATAACCTCACTTTTTTTTTTCCAAAAGAAAAATGAGAAATTGGCTAGTAGTATATGTGAATGATAATGAAGATCAAGTGACTAGCTCATGGAAGCATCACTAGGATCTCAAGAAAATTGAAGAAGGGTTATTCAAAATAAGGGTTTGACAAGATATAATTGTAGTATTGGTTCAATATTACATTGAGGGGTGGTTGAGATGTTTTTTACAAAAAATTATTCATGCCCCTCAAACACAAAGATTTGAAATACAGTTAAAATGGTTAGGGTTTACTAGTTGTCATCTTTTCTATTTAAAGAATGACTTCATTAAGGAGTGGTGGTCCATCCACCATTTGCAACTTCCAGATTTGTAAGTATAGATGTTGAATCAATTCCCTAGTTCCTTTCATCTTATCATGTTTAATAAACCCTTAGAATATGAAGTGTTTAATTTGAACCATTGGGTGAATCTTGCCAACAAATTCTACTTGAGGGACCAGGACTGTTGGTTTTAGATGAAGGGAATTTCTCATGCAATAAGGACACCAACATACTCCATGATCTTTCCCAAATACATATGAGGAGATGGGTGTTATTGTCATTCACCCTTTTTCAGAACAATTTTAAAGAGATCTTCAATATTTTGAGGTTTGTAAGGCCTCATATTTTAGATTTGAACTCTTTTCAAGCCTTCTTCAACCAATTGATCAGTATCATTACTACAACTGAGAGGCATCCAAAATTAATGTACAAGGGGCATGTTCAAGATACAGTCGATATAATCTTCTCTGAAGTGCTAGGTTATGCACTACAGAGTAGCACTGAAGAGGTTAAAACATCCACTCTACAGGATATCCAAGAACTAACATCATTATTTGTCCATTACTATAAAGGATATGTACTAGAATATTTTCCTGGACTTGTTGATTTGACCATTAAGTTGAACCTAAATGATAAACAAAGAGGAGCACTAAGCAAGCTACAACACTTTGTAGGAAATCGAATGAGTAGAGATATAATGTCTACAGCAATCTGCATACATCCTTCACTTGAATGATGTTAGTTCTTGGAGATCCTGTAGAGTGGATGCTCAGTTTCTCTATAGGTTCCTCACTAGATGTTGCACTATATGAGTCATATATAGGGTCCCCAAAACTATTATTATTGATTTCAAATATAACATCCAACTCTTCATCAAATGGATAAATGGATGCATTTTCCATCTCATCATCAAACAAGAGTTTGCCTACAACATTTTCCTCACCAGAATCTCAACAATATGGACCATTTAATTCAAATTCTTGGGATGAGGTAATGTAATAAGAGAATGGGTTCTTTCATAAATAGTGCCTTGTTTAAATTAATCTTCATGGATTTTTTCAAGGGCTTGATTTTTTGGAGGGTAAAGTGGATCCTCAATAGATTCCTCATCAAGAATAGGATCCCATTACTTGTATAACAACTTGAGAATATTTACAATTGAGTATACACCCTTACTAGGAATCCATATATACCAATTTCTTATGTCACATTTTTGCAAGTTGAGATATATATTGAGCATATTCATGTTAATATCCTCAAGGCCACATTCAACCTTGGAAGAGATTCAATATGTAATTCAACATGAAACCTAGCAGAATCCTATTTCCCATGGAATTTCGGAATGCATTCCTCCCAACTATCATTATGAAAATTATTAGGATACCCAAAGATGTCCAAGAAAACCATTAGAATATTCTCTGAAGTGCTAGGTTATGCACTGTAGAGTAGCATTGAAGAGGTTAAAACATCCACTCTACAAGATCTCCAAGACCTAACATCATTATTTTTCCATTTCTATAAACGATATGTACTAGAAGATATTCCTGGACTTGTTCATTTCACTGTTAAGTTGAACCTAAATGATAAAAAGAGGATTACTAATCAAGCTACAACACTTTGTAGGAAATAAAATGAGTATAGATATAATCTCTACAATAGTCTGCATACATTCATCACTTTAATTATGTTAGTTCTTGGAGATCCTGTAGAGTGGATGCTTGGTTACTCTATCAGTCGCTTCTTGGATTTTATAATTTTTTATAAAGTACTGTACATTCTCAGTAGAATCCTTTAATTTTTCATCAATAGAATTAAGACATCTAGAATTTAATAGAAGTCACAGGATATTTTGGAAGCCTAATATACATAATTTCGTGGACATTTTCAGAGATAATTTTGCACACTTTTAAATGATAACAGCAGTTTAATGATAATTCTAGGCTTTGATAAACATCATAAGACATAAGTAAAACTTCACCCTGAGCACTTTTAATCTTGGGCAATGATTAAGTATTTTAGGTGTGTCTCGATAATCCATCCACCCTAGGCCCTAAGTCGCTGCCTCAAATTAATTCTCAACAAACAACAAAAAAATTAATTTTGAGTGCAATATCAACATAAATAACATCAGTCCTGGGTTTTTTGCAACCGTGCAGAATGCACCCTAGGCATAAAAAAGGGACTACTATGCACATTTAGGCAAATTGGAGCAGCATATAATGATGAACCTACTTGTAAGGTGATGAGAATCAATTGGAGGCTACCCTAATCAAGTCAGTCCTTCAACAATATACCTCAGATAGGTTAGATCATTTATGTATCTCAAGATACTATCAACAACAATAACATCCACTTTCAACCCTCTCACAAAGGATGACAACCTTGTTTCAATAGTGAAACAAAAGGTAGGATTGATTATTTTATTTTAAAAGAAGGTAGGTCAGAATTATGGTTGTACTCCTAAATTTTGTTGAAGATGTTAATCCAACAAAATGGCCATTTTGATTTTTCCACCACTTAATTTAGGGTTCTTCCCCTCACCCGTTGAATTTTTTTTTATGCAATTTATGTAATTTTGAGTCTTCAAATTCATGATATAGCAAGCCTTGGGCATACACATTTTGTATGTACCTCAAATGATAGATGGATAGTGTGGCCTACCCCAATACTTAGCTATGTTGAGCATATTTATAGTAGAAAATGTGTTTTTCTCAGACAGTGTGGCCCTTTTGAGTTGAGGTCTCTCTTGTTGCTATTACAAAAGTTGTAATAATAATACCATAACTCATAGGAATCCATCTACTTGAATGGTCATATAAGCTTATCCTAGTTTTATAGTATTTTAGGCTTCTAACTAGAAGGATGTCTTCCTTGTCTTCTTAGGTGTCAACAATGTGGAAATATCCATAAACAAGACAAGGAGTTTAAGGGAGTTCATCCACTATCCATCTTTGCAAAAGTGAAACTTTATTCAATTTCAATGGTTGCATATATATTTTCTATCGCATCATGTTTCCATTCTATATTCAACATGATACAAACTAGCCTTTATGTGTAGTTAGTTCCGCAATATAAAACAACACCAACTAGATAACCTGACACAATGTTCACTGCTTCTTGTTGACCTTCATAGGTATAGGTGAAGATGGTTGTGTTTTGTTAAATATAGTTCATTGAATTCTTCCATAGAAATCCTAATGACCTTCATTTCTTGTAATATTAAAAACCATCAAGAATTTGAAACATATTCCTAATAATAAGGTGCATAATGTTTCTTAGGGGCTATTTTTCCATCTTAAAATTCCACAATGTTACCTTCATTGAGTGAGAGTAGTGACATAATCCATATTATATAAGACAACACTATCATTCAACATGACTAGAATATCGAAAAACTTCGAGGTTGATGGCCCCTAATGAACATGTGCAAATTAATTATGCATGGTCTAGAGCTTCTTTGGTGTTTAGAGACACCAATGGGCCTATTCAAAGCTATTGCAACCAAATATGATGACTTGTTGGCTTGAATATTTTGGGTTTTTGTATACTTGTAGTGTTATTGGTGTGAGTGATCTTTGGTGTTTCCTTGCTCTTTTTCCATCCCCTTGGTTTGCAAAAGCAAACAACTCTTCATATGTTTGTAGCATATTTCTATTGATTTGACTGAAGCTCCTAGTACATCTAATAGACTATTATGTTGGTAGAGAATGTTCAAGAATAAAAAGGTTTAATTTATCCCCAGACAATTATAGTGAACCTATATGTGGTGTTGAATAAGCTAACCTCAACCTATTTGATGATGGAGTTGAGAAGGACAAATTCGATTTTCTCTTCTTGAAGCCTTCTGTATATGCTTAATAATCTCAACACAAACCAATTGATCCCTCTCTCAAAGAGTCTATAAGACTACAATTTGTTCCAAACCTCAAGTTTGTGAAAACGAAAACAATATCTTACAGAAATGATAAGAGAATAATAAAAGGTTAACAATTATTAGTGTCACTTGAAATATAGATCATAGAAACTAATGATAAATAGGATGATGTTGTTTTTGTTGACAACATTAGGTTAATATATGCTTCCTTGATGAGTGATCACAAAATTATAAGAACTTGGGTCAAAGTTGGAGGTGAACCAAACCATTTGCTAATTTTTCTCCAAGTGGAAAGAGAGGAAAGGTCCAAAATACATTCAAGTTTAATATGGTTGGTTGGAGAAAAAGAATTTTTCAGATTGATCAAAGTAGAATGCAATCCATTTAATGTCACCCTATTAGGAAATTGACAAGAGAATAACACCGTATGAACAACATTAGCATCACTTGAAACACATACCATAGAAATTAATGATAAAGAGAAAAGGAAACAATCTCTTTAGGTAAGTGTTTTGAGCCTTATCTCACTATATTTACAAGACAATTTCAAAGGATTCATCAAATCATTGAGGAAGGCATGGTACAGTTAATTTAACTTCCTTTTGATTTGTGCAGAATAGTATTTTTTGGTTCTTTTTGCTATGGGATTTCCTTAGGGTTGAAAATTAATATGGGAAAACAAGCATCATCATGACAAGCTAAAAGGAATAAATCAACAAATATTACAGACTGATATAAATGTATTTAAAACATTGTTTTCATTCCTGAATGTGCCAAGTAGGAGATTTGGAAATGTCAGATCTTCACCACCATGGATTAGATATATATATATATAGTATTGTTGTAGGTTACCACTGGGAAATATGCCTCCAAGAATTCCTGTAGCAGCTGGTCTGATTTCTTCCATTATTTTAGTGGTACCTACTTGAAATCCCCCAACTTTGTTCAAGTTAGCGTTGCCTTATTGTTGAAAATTAATATGTTAATGTTATACCATAAATTACTCTCCAATATTGTTTTAAAATGTAGGATGGAACATTGTAAAATCATATTTCCAAATCAACACTACCTTCTAGAGTTCCATATTCATCTACAAGGCAGAACTTGTGACATGAAGATACATACTAGATCGTCATAAAACTATGTTGATTTTAGAAATATGGGTGAAAAATGGAAGACTACAAATAAATGATAAGTTGGGGATAATATTCATTATAAAAGGACCTTTGGGTAGGAAAAACAGGGCATCAATTCATCCTCCATTGGAGTCCTTCAACCATTCATCTCTCTTCCCTTCATTCGTAGGTCTCAAAATATTTACTTTGGGAACAAAGTACTTATACAATTCGATCAAAGCCATCAGTTGTGAAAGATCTTGAAAGTAAGGATATTGTTTCATGTTTCAGTTTTGTTGTCAAAAGGAAGAGTGAAAATTTAGGAAGTACCAAATCTAGTCATTCTGTGCATGTGGACTTAATGTAGGGAGAGAAGTCATCTCTACATTTTTGTTCTTGAATGGGAGAAATGATGAAACCACAATAGTGGTTTATAGATGGATACTTAGTAACCATGGGAAGATTCATGAGTTAGTCATAAGACATTCCAGTGTAGTGTTGTAGGATTTCCACTATGAAAATAAGGCATTGACTTGATACTCACAATCCCATTAATATGATAAATTATGGGAGAGAGAAAAACATCCCTACACAAATATTAACCGATAAGTATGATTTTGGTGTATCATTTGGAGAATAACATCCTCTAACAATAGTTGTTATTATGACTCTTAAAGGGTCCTACATGAGATCTGGGCACTTTTAGGCCCTTGATTTTTCAAGCTTAAGAAGCCATAAACAATAGGTATGTGCACCCTAGCAATGATGGAAAAGATCATAAAACATATTAGGTAAAATGGATAATCATCTACAACATCACAACAACATTCATAGGAAAACTAAAAACCACTTACAACCATCAAAAGTAAGGGTTACAACAACAACGAGTGTAGAATAAGGAGAGAGGAGTGGCCAAGAAAGTGAATAATCTGGCCAATGTAGAGTGGAGAAGTGCCCTAGAAATTTGGAAGAAGAGATTAACCAACATTCCTTGAAAAAGTAACTCATGTCAAAGATGATTTTTGAGGGAAGTGACCAACACAACAACTCTGTATCACTTATATCCGAAGTAAATGTAGATGAATACGAAGATATGTTCTTTCAAGGAGATAGTCCATTAAAGGAGGACCTCCAGGCCCTAAACAGACATATATTAGAATAAATTGCACGTTATATTTGTTGCATATGCATAACAGTTCGTCCCAAAGTCCAATGGGCACAAGAATACATTTGAAGTTTGTGAATGGACAAAGGGCATTTGGAAGTCCTCCAAATTAAGTTTGTGTAGTGTTTGTTGTTATGGATTACAGAGACCTATGCATTGGCTCCTTGAATGTAATGAGGACCAAGAGCATTAGACATAGACTCATTAAATCTACAAATATTGTTGTTGAAATGGGGTTATGCAAGTAATAAGAACATTTGCAAATCCAAATACACAACCACCATAATTTCTCCAACATTCTACATGTCATCATACTTGCTATATGTGATGTATGTTTCTAACATATTTCCAGAGATGTGAAAGCATTGGTGACCAAGGATAGTGCCCATCCATGTATATTTCCAAATCCTTTAGGAACACACATTTATAATACATTATATAAATATTTGTGAGCATATCATAATGCCCATGTATAACATGATATATTGTGAGCCTACCCAATACATGTTAGGAAAAGGCAATGCAAGCAATAAGTGAGAATGGAGACTTTTATGTAACTAAAATAGGGGCATACATTAGAATTTTTAGGGCTAACAAATTCCCACACCTATTACCCAAACTCATTATTGACAAGATTTTTCTTTAGGGAGTAGGAAACTTTTACAAGTTTTTTGATTATAAGTCTTTCCAATTTTTTTGCTGGTATTTTGGTATGTTTTTGCCAAAAAAAATTCCGCCCATGGTGTAGGTAGAACTAAACAGGTATTTGTCAGACCTTTCTTCCTCCAGTGAGGGGAGTTTGGGAAGGCTAGAGGAAAGTGATACATCCATTAGGTCTACAAGGGCTAGATCAACTAGATGTCAGAAGATCAGAAGAAAATTCAATAAACGCATGGAAGTTTTTCTGAAAGGAGGGGGGTTGTGTTCCTATGATGATGAGATAGTGGGAGACATCAACCTACCCTTAAGGTACAAACAACTAGTGAAACAATGGGTTCCTAGGGATATTCCTCAATTAAACACTAATTTTTGTGTGAATGAGAGGATATATAGAATTGTACCATCGTCATTGCATGGATTGGAGTTGTTTTGCATGGGAGACATAAAGGTTGGATATGGCAGATGTACAGAATTGATGGAGTAGGTTGGACCCTCTTACAACTATAGTGATCGGATGTGCTTGGTCCAATATACATGAAGTATGCATAGATATGGGTTTCCAGTGAATTATATACAACTGAAAGACAAAGATCAAAATAAAGGAGTAACGTTGTACATGGACGAAAGGCCAAAAACAACTGGTAATATTGCGGGGTTTATAAATAGTACAAAATCGGGGTCTACATTTAAGCAACCCAATGGCATATTCGAGTCGCGTGAAGAAAAATGTGTCTTTGTATGTGCAATTAAATCAATAGCTACTGGAGAAAAACTTCTTATTAATTACAATTTGAATTGTGTGGATACAAACACAGTTAGTATGTTTGTGGTACATCCAACAATTTAACCAACCTTTTATTAATTATTTTAACATCTATAGGATTTTTGGTTATCATATAATTATAATTTTCTACTTTTCTGGTTTCGTTAGGTTATTTTTAGTATGTTTTTTATGCAGGGTTCTCTCAATGGCACTTCCGTCTCTATAGATGTTTGTAGACCTAAATCAAGGTGGCCAGTATACATTGATAATGCCAATGTAATAAATTTAGGATGGACAAGAAGATCTGTTGTTATGTATTTTTGTTAGTATATTCGGTTCTTTTATATAATGTTATCTATTTTCCATGCATAGTGTTGATCATGGAAGCCAACCGGCTATTGATGAGTCGACTGTAGCATCAGGGAAATAGGAAAACATGAACGTAATTCTCCATTTCAAATACTTTAAAATCGTAAACATGTATATCATGTAGCATAATGTTTATTTTGTTATGTGTTTTTTCATTTTTATGTTTGCGTTCATGATGATAATGTTGTCTACCTTTTTTGCAGGTTGACCGGGGAAAGTCCCCAACCGTTGATCAGACAACTGGAGCCTCAAGGCAACCTATAAACCTAAATGTACTTCCACATTCTAAATACTTCAAAAATGTACACATATAAAACATGTAGCATAATGTTTATTTTTACTATATTTGTTAGCTTTTACATATTGTGTTCATTGTGATAATTTTCTCTACTTTTTTTGCAGGTGGCTGATCGAGGTAAGTCCCCAGCTGTTTAGCAGACCACACCCTCATCTAGGAATCAGGTAATCCTAGATGTAATCCTATGAATTGATCATGATATACATTTTTTGTTAATATCATTTTTTGCGCACACTATTGCTTGAAAGACTAAGCAATGTTTTATATATTTTTGTTGCAGGCAGGGGATTCAGTTTATGAAACACTATCTCAACACTCTTTACAGAATGAGGTCTCCCAGTTGATGAGAGATATTGAAATTAGAGGCTCTGCAGACCCGTTGAGGGTGCTACAAAAGACCAGGAAAAAACAAAATGAGGAACTAATTCTTCTGACATTGACAGGTCCACAAACAAAAGAGATTGAAGAAAAGATTCAATTGTTTTTACAGAGACATAAACAATTGGAAGTAAGTTCTTGAATAATAATGTAAATTCATTTAGAACTTTATAATACTTAATTTTATATGCTCTTGAACTTATAATATAATGGTTTGAATTTATAGCATGTTATGGAGCTTTGTAGTGGTCGTCAAGGCAATGTTGGTCCCAGTGACCGAACCACTCCACGTACACCACATAATTCTCCCATATTGTCCACTGAACAATCAGAACCATGCTTTGTGATGACCCTGAGGCCAACAGAGGGTGTAGCCGATTATGCCGCACCCACAACAGATGCTGCAGAAGAATGGGTGGATATAGGGTTATAGAGAGAGGTGGATGCATTTCCTAGATCTTCTTATGTCACTAGCACTGGTTCAATAGTGTGTACATTTTTGGTGAACGCAGAACTGGTTCCAATAAATATAGAGAATATTCCAGGTGATTATAGATTATTCAATTTAGTTTTTATAATTTGTGTCTAATATACCGATAATGTTTTTTAATGTTGACTAATGATGGCATTAATGTTTTGCAGGAAATGATATATTTTATAAAAATGTGAATGATTTGTCCTTGGA
This sequence comes from Pseudotsuga menziesii, assembly GCA_001517045.1. Classification (NCBI taxonomy): domain Eukaryota; kingdom Viridiplantae; phylum Streptophyta; class Pinopsida; order Pinales; family Pinaceae; genus Pseudotsuga; species Pseudotsuga menziesii. Next base: position 67,561 of record LPNX010463750.1, on the reverse strand, counting down.
TATATTCGGACCCACCATCGACACAATTTGGAACAAGAAACCAAAATATTTAAAGGATGATCTCACTAATCACTTGGTTGGTATGTTCAGAAAATATACCTTCGATACATCGAAGGTCCTACAGAAGGTTGGAAAACATCTAAAGATTGTCCAAGATCAGTATAGGGTTCACCTTGAAAATAACCCTAAGTATGAGCTCCCTCCAATGATTCCATCTATGGAGTGGAAATCCTTGGCAGAAGATGGAAAAGAGAAGGGCCTGAGAAAATCAGGAAAGATACCACTAGGAACATGGAGGTTTGCAATACATTCCAAAATGTACTCGTAAACCTTATTATTACTAGTTTTTATATCAAATTTGGTACATCAACTAACATATTTCAACACTTGATTAGGCTCTTGGACACATCTAAGGCCATCAAGGAAAGAATTGAAAAAAATGGCCAACACAAGCTTGGGACTAGTGGTTAATCAAACTTGGCGGCCTGATATATAAATATCACAAAACCCGAATCCGCATCCAAATATCATACCTATAATTATTTTCATTTTTTTCTCACAAAAAATGTAAAATTAATGACATCATAAATATGAAGGTCGACCGGTTCAGAGAATTTCCTAGTGCATATTACATGAATCTTGGCTTCGAACATGGCTTTGATGTCGTTGTTGAAAACCGGAGAAGCTTGTCCTGACATACTGCACGATCTTCTGCTGATCCATTTGGTGCGCAGGTATGTAAAAACTATATAGTTTAATGATAATTTATTAATTCTTATGCAATTTATTCCTTTTTGAGCATGAAAGTAATGATCCCATTCATGTCGATGATGTACATGACCAACCAGACGAAGATCATGCTTCGATTCCTAGTAATGAATTTATTAATATTCTATTTTTTGTATAGATAATTGCAGATGATGAACATTAACTATAATTCTATACAATTCAACTCCAGAGCATGTAGATGCAGATAACAATGAACAGGTTGAGCCTGTACAAGATAACGATGAACATCCTGATGTGCCCATGGCAAGTAAAAAAAAAAAATTGTAATGTTTTTTTTAAATGAATTACTCGTATTTATAAAAATATAAATATATTAATGAAATATTTTGACATTATTGCAGAAATTCATCACCCCTTTCTGTAAGTTCAACCTTGTGACCATACTAGTTGGGAGACTGAGGATCAGATTCCAGAAGATGTGACTCTAACTAAATATTTAAAGAGAAGAAAATTAAAAAGGAAGTGACTAAACAAATTTTGAGTAATTCTTATTTATAATAAAAAAATTTACATGGTTTTTGCCATTGTTTCATGAATGAATGGTTTACTGATTTTTTTTGTCTCCCATTCACTAAATGAATGGTTTAATGAATGGTTTTTTCAGCTATTGAATGATTGAATGGTTTAATGAATGATTTAAATAATTATTTAATGAAAGCATCTTTCATCTATTCCATTTCCATAGTTTTTTCAGTTGAATAGTATTATTTACTTGAATAGTTGAACATTATTGTATTTATTTAGATTGATTTTGTTATTTTCATAAACAAACATAAATTTATTTGTTGGGTCCTAACATGAAAGTATTGCAACAGGACAAAATTTGAAGTATTTTGAATGATGTTTTGAAAGGTAAAGTGGAAGAAGACAAAGCGAAGCTCCACAAATCAATGTATAATTATGTTTTATTTTGTTTGATTGAGCTGTGTATTCAGTATTTATGCATGTGCACACACACACATTTAGTTGATGATGATGATTACCATACATTCAGGAGAACTATGTTCTATTTGATCTGAAAACTTACCTTAAATAGTTTGATTTATCAGGATAACTGGCCCCTTGGTAATACTTTACCAATTCCATATAGCTATGAATTCCACATGTACATGAAAAGATATGGGAAATGGCCATTTGTCGTCAGACATATGGCTATGAATTAAATTTTATTCATTCATCATATTGCTTGAGCATTGAATCACCCAAGTAAAACTTATCTGCATGTGCATGACATTGAATTGAAGGATCATAAGATGGGACACTATTTTCTTTGTGGGTGAGTCTTGGTTTCTTTCTTTTATTTTAAATTTAAATTCTAAATAAGGATTTATTTTTGCATTTCAAATTACACCAAGATATATTCCACATGTAGAAACATCCCCCATAAACCAATGATGGATTATGACAAGTAGAAGCAAACCCCAATATCCAAAATCCCCTATGATGCAATGTTTCATCTTGTCCACAAAAGTTTCCAAGAGAAGGCCTCTCCAAACTAGAAGGAAACCTAAACTTATGTTGTGTCTCGCCTAAGTCACCTTCAAGAAAGATACCCCTCCAATAATATTCATATATCGACAAAGAAAACAACTTCTAAGAGATATCAGTCTCTATATATCCAATCGACTGATCCAATACTCAATCAATATATAAACAAGGCCTTCATTTAGTGAAAAGTATCCTCCAAGGCCGAGTGCTTGCTGAAACAAGACTTTCAATGGTGTCCTCAATCCTATGTAGACATAGTTGAAATACATTGTAAATGGAACTGGATTCCTCTAAGGATGACTTATGTGGATTGGATCAACAATTTTTAAGCCTCATGTGATATATAGAGGAGCCTTTATAACACATCAACGTTGCCATACTTCTTCACTATTGAGTTTTTATTGCCTAGATTGTACCTTCATTATGCTAGGAAAGGTGCACAAAACTCTTGAAACATGAGTCAAAGGTGGATTATACCTCAATGAAAGTGAATACAAGCCAGTTGGGCCAACGCTTGTGAAAAATTCACCCTACAGTGCTTAAAAATCAACATACTAATGCCATGTGAGCTTCCTAGAAATGATAATGTTGAAGTGCTACTATTGATTCGACTCCAAGAGATAGTTATTTGCTGCTACAATATGCCCAATGACACATTTATGTTATTGTTATTTACACATATCTCACCCAAGCATGCTATTTTGAAACCTATTGTTGTGTTATACCCATTAATTTTCCCTAGATTTCAAGTGTTAGAGCCATTCTCATCAATACATCTTCCCAAAACTGGATTACCGCTCACTAGGAGGTCAAATAGGGCTGAGAAATGATTTTAAGGACCAATATGTGCCCAACAACATGGATATTTAGGGTCATTATTGTTGTTCATTACACCAGACCTCCCATGGACATGGATTGATTTCTCTAATATGCACAAACTCTACACAGAACAAGCTCAAAGTCATATCAGACTTTCTAGATATCATTGTTTGCTACTGATACTTATTATAAAAAGTTGCCAAGTCTAATATTTAGCCACTTTACGTAGGTTTCCAACCGTGGTAATGCTACAAACATAAATATAATTAATTAGAATTAATTTAAAAGTCAATAAATTAAGATTACCATCAAATGGAAGATTAAGCAAAAAACCTATTAGCTAGAATGGCTTTGATACCAACGTAGATATCATTGTTTGCTACTGATACTTATTATAAAAAGTTCCCAGGTCTAATTTTTAGCCACTTTACGTAGGTTTCCAACCGTGGTAATGCTACAAACATAAATATAATTAATTAGAATTAATTTAAAAGTCGATAAATTAAGATTAGCATCAAATGGAAGATTAAGCGAAAAACCTATTAGCTAGAATGGATTTGATACCAACGTAGCAATGAAAGTGCTAAACTAACATATTAAGTGCCCTTCTCTTCCTCAAGATATACCATTTCCTTATCTTGATTTATCTTAATTAGTAGTCTCAACCTTGAGACCTACCATTTGCATGCCATTGTAGACTCTCTGAGTAGGATACCATTCTATTAGCTTTCCCAGCCTCTATGTTTGGCTGCAACCATCTACCTTGCATCCAAGCTCTGCAAATTCCTCTTTCAACGTGCTGGTTTTGGTCAAATTATAGATTGAATAAAAAAAGCAATGGCGAACACAACATGAGAAGTGTGAAACACTTAAACATGAATGTGAGACATAATGATAGAATGAATGACAATGAGAGAGTTGAGGGAATGATGAATGAGTTCTTCTTCAGGAGAATGAATAACTATTACGCTTCCCCATAATGACTCTACTCATCCTATGATCCATTAAGTTATAAAACCTACCCAACCGATCTTACATAGATCTCTTTGGAAACTTGTGGCTTAGGAAGGCTCAAACAATTCGTGACTAGGGAAGGGACACATTGACAATAATACAAGGTAACAACGTTTTATCTATTAAATTTGAGGACACAGATAGTTGAAAGAAATAGATTCATGATGACTTGGAGATAATGGAGTCTTAGTTAGCCATTTGGAATGAATATACAGAACCTATGGATAGCACATTAATGCATGAAGAATGTTTTCCAGACCAAATCAAATTAGACAATGGTGTATATTTGATTAGGCTAGAGTCAAATTGCAGTGATAAAGACAAGGTGATAGAAATATCACAACAAAAAATGTCTCAAATATTTTAGCGAAATTCTCTTTCAGTTTTGTATTGTTCTAGTTAGGATATTTCCTGTCATTGATAGTTGGAATACAAGGTAAAAATTTTAATTCATAATGCAAATTTGAATTCAGGGGATACTTTTGTGTCTATTTTCAAATCCCATAAATACTTCTTTCACATGCTCTTAATTTTATGTTCAATACTCAACTCTTCAAGGAGTTTCTAGTAAAAGTATTCAAGTATTTATTACAAGGAAATTATGCAACTGAAGTGATGTTATAATCAAAATTCATTTTTTAGAATGCAGAGGTTGCATTGAGAGACTTATTTTGTTTGACTTCCATATAGTGGTGCGTATACACATCTTTCACTTTAGTTGTATTCTTATCCTTATATTTCTTAATTCTGGAAAGTATTTCAATTCCTTGATTGCATTAGACTTATGCCAGAATATTTTATTTGGAGCAACCATGCAAGTTTTTTTGTTGTGAGCTTGCATGCAAGTGTCCTATGGTTGTATCATCCAATGATGCATGTGCTCTATCCACATTCATAGAGATGACACTTCAATACACATTCATTGTTTGGTTCTTATGCAGAGTCTGATGACACTCAAAATGATTTAAATGACATCTGAAAATGTCTTGTGCACTCCTTGAGGCGTACACTGTCGATTTTTCATTAGTAACATTACATAACAAAAATAATGATTACCAGTACTGATTACACATGGAGCAATGGCATGAAGATTTGCTATCACATTTTGATGTGTAGATTCAATTTGAAATTCATTTTTTTATGAATATTTTGAAATTGAAGTTTGATACATTTATTTTAGCATTTCAATCGATTTTTCGAATAACCTCTCAAACATTATGAAACTACTTTGTCTAGATGTATATGTAAATCACGTGCTTGTTAGTCCAAACTTAATATTTTTGACAATACATGTTTGTATGTAAACACTATACTGAGTAAGTTCCCTACTTGTTTCAAAGTTATTATTGGTATGCTTGATTAGGAAGTGATTCTTTACTAGTTATTTAATTAACAAACATCATTTCAAGTTACTAAACGGTTAGTCATGCATATGAAGCTTCAAGATAGGAACTTGAGTTTCCTCTATTGTATCTTGCATTTATGCCAGAAACTGTACTCTTAATTTCCTATATGTAAGTTCTCTTCAGTCTCATATCGTTCTATTATTAGGGTTACAGTTTGTATGCATGGTCAAAGGAAGTTGGTTGGTCACCTCACTCATGGTCCATCCAATGAAAAACATATGAACCGAATGGCTCAATTGAATGAATGGAAGGGACTCAAGAGTGAAATGAGTTTTCATGAATACTACAAGCTTGATTAAACTATAATATTATAACCCCTACAAGACTTTGATATTGTATGCTTCAGACGGTAAATATTTGTGTCAAGACCTCATGCTAGCTAAATATACAGTCATACAAGCCTCATCCTCCATATATCCTACCGATCAATTTCTGATCAAAACTAGGCATTTTAGTATCCTTTCCCAATCATCATTCGAATTCCACATGCAAAGTCTTCCTTTTGATTAAATATTATAGTGAGAATATTTGAAGCTATCATAGTTAAAGACAATAACCACTCTCAACTAATGGAAAACCTCAGAGAGGTAAGGGTCTTGAAGATCTTCATTCTTAATGCAGATTTATTATTGTGCTTGTGATGAGTTGAGCTCTATTTTCATCCCCTTTTTAGACCCATTGTAGTAGGGATTTCTCTTTTACTACAGGGTAGGAATGGTTACCTTCCATCTATAGGACAGAAGGATAGGGTTCCTAATGGTAATGCAAGAAAAACAAAATGGAACTAAAAGAAAATAGAATAGAAAAGAAAGAAATGGAAACCCTGCACACAAGGTTAGACTCCAGAACCCTGCATACACTTGTTAGACATGAAATAAAATTGCAAACAAACTAAGTTAGACAAAAACTAAAATGAAAATGAAATTAAAAAAAAGATTATACCTCTTGGTGGAAATGGGCCACCATGCGCTAGCTTGGAGAAGCACCTCTCTCTTGGCAGTGGGGGAGCTATGGCTCAAAGGGAAAATGGATTAGAGGGAGTGTGGGTGGCTTAAGAGGAAAATGGTTTCAAGGCATCCACTCGGGTAGTATAACAGTATGCAAGGGAGGAATGTTTTGAGAGTGACCCCCACCCCCCTATTTATAGCTTTTTTAGGGTTCTAAGCCCCTGGTTAGGGCTATAGCCCTTTTTTTGGGCTTTTAGCCCCTTTCGCTCAATCTTTAGCTCATTTTAGGGTTTTAGGCTCCTTTGAGGGGTTTTAGCCCCTTTTTGGAGGCTTTAGCCCCTGTGAGAGCTATTTAGGCTCTTTTTAGGGGTTTTCAAGCCCTTTTTCATGTTTTTTAAGCCTTCTTGAGGGTGTGGGGGTCAAATGGAGTCAAATGAGGGTCGTGCATGGGTGTCCTTGGGTGGTGTAGGCCATGTAGAGATGAGTGAGGGATTTTTTGGGTTAACAAATTTCCCCCTAATGTGTGAGGGAAGGAGTTCATTGTATGGCCAATAGACATCATAGGATTTTTTGTAGAGAGGTGGTGCTTCCTAGGATGGGGCATGGTGGCTTTTGTTTTTTTATTAATATGGTTCCCATCAATGGGTGAGATGCAAATAATTTGTGACATGTATATGGACAAGGTGGGCATCCCCATTCTCTTAATAATGTCAAAAGAATAATCTGATCTATGCTCTATAATACAAGAGTTGATCATGTACAACTGATGATACATAGTGGTTGCCTCAATGAGAGGCTGAATACAATACTGATCTGAAGAATTGCTACATTGCACCCATGGAATTCTCATGGAATGCTATATCTTCATGACTGATATCCTGCTGGATCTGGAATGGTACATAGCTGTATAGACTCACTGATGGATATTTAGAGTCTCTATGGTACAAGTATGCTGTATCAATCATAAATCTATATAGAAACACTGTTGGGGCTTCTGAACACTGTCTCCAATGCAACCTAGAAATCACAAGGGACATAAACCTGTTTAGGTCCCTCGAATAGACTCATGAATGTGCTAGAGTCAGGTGACATCTGGGGTCTTCGACCAAATACTGCACAGACCAATACCGTGTATGAATCTCAACAGTGCGGTGATGTAGTTGGAGTCGAGCACATGAGAAACAACCATCCTGAGAGGCACTAAAGAATCCTCTCAAGTGGTCCAAGGAACTCATCAATGAGGTTAATGAAACCAATATACAAGGATCTGTGGGTCTATCCTCTGGAATATGTGTGTTATCGTCGACAGAGGGAGACCTACCCCTAGTCAAGCCAATGGTGTTTCCTTGACTAGAAGTACGAGGGATATAACCGAAAGCTGTGAGACAATCTGAGGACTGACACATTGAATGGGGGGGTAGGAAAAGAGTTGAACAAGGGAAAAGGGTGTGTAGTATACTCAAACTTCCTTTGTTTAGAGTATGACGATAGGGCGGAATAGGAAGTGAATGAAACTGACTCATGGGAATGGGATCATAGTTGTAATACTAGGAATGTCACCACAGATGGGAAATACTTGGGGGAGGTATACACTTTTGATATTGATGGGATCCAAGGAAGACACATTGCAAAGTACTCTGAACAAAGGCAACCCAAAGTGGGAATGCTTCCAAACTATTTTCTGTGGGGTGGTGTCTAGAGACACCGTTGTGGTACGATATCATGGATTTTTTGCGAGCTCGAGAAAGTAAATGCTTGATGGTGCTTTCAATTTTAGAGAGTCTGAAAGAAAGAAGAAGACTCTAGCGGGGCCTCTTTTTCATTGGTAGTCTCCTGTACCCAAAAAAGGATAAAAGTATACATAGGAGAGCTCGCCCATTCTTTTTTAGGGGATGGGAGACTTCTTTACCATTGGTAGTCTAGTTAGGTTAGAAAAGGTTAAACCTAGAATGACTGGACGATCATTAAGGTACTTTTATGAGCATGAACGAAACCAAGTTTGCTCAGCAATATTTTCTTGCTGAGAAGGCTGGTAAAGAGCTTAATGACAACCCATGGTGAGCTTTTCCGTAAAGTTTGGCCCCTCTGTTCGATAAAGGATAAAATTATGCATAGGGGAATGTTCTTGGATTGAATGCGCCAAGGTGGTCCTTTTCATTTGATGGTCTACATAGTCCACAAAAGCAAATAAACAAGATGATGTAGATGCCCTTTCCTATCCTTTAACGAGCGTGAAAGGAAGCAACTGCGCTCCACAATCCTTTCATTCTTTTAGGAGTTAGAAAAGAGCTTACTAGGAAACTCTAGTATGGTTAACCAATTGCGGTGGCACAGGCAGTGCCCCATGTCAATATGGTGGACAATGGTACAAAGGTCATATGCGTAGTATGGACAGATCAAGTGGCTCTTAAACATACCAATACATGCATAGGATAGATCGCGATAGAGGCACACAAGTTAGTGCGGTAGAGGAATGCAAACCAAGGTGGCTCTTGGACAGAGGTCAAGAGAGTTGTGTGTGAAAGACTTGACTACATGTGATGTGAGTGCAAGTCCAGAGGTAGTTATATGCCAAATACATTCAAAGGAAATTATCTATATTTTAGACGATGGTCCGGATATTTGCATAAGGTGTGGTGGATGGAGTAGATAGTTTATAGGTTAAAAATAAAAATGATGTTTCTTATAGGTGGTAGCCCGAAAACCTGCATGAGTGAAAATAGGCAAGTGTGATGCAAGTACAGGTTGGGAGACACTTGTATCACAATGTGGTATGTAAACCGAGGTAACTTCTAGGAAGTGGTCCCAAAAATTACTTATTAAACATGAGACGGTGGTCTCATTGGAAGATAGAAGACGAAATTCAAGCCTAGAGGTGTGAGAGCTGTCTTGAATAGGCTCCGGGTGACTTTGGACCGGCAGCTAATGGTGCTTCCCTTGACTTGTGGTAAAAAAAGATTGAAAAAGAAAAAGGGAGAAAACTACGCTATAAGGGACTCATAGTGGTCATATCAGCCCTACACTATGTTGAGGTACATCCCATTACGTAGCTTCTTCAAGAGGCGACCATCTGAGTCAGTGAAGAGGTATGCCCCCTTGTCGAGATGAAGGTCATTGGCAAAGCAGGGTGATGGAATCTAGTCTTTTATGGGAAGAACCAATTCCACACTATGGTTTAAAGGGAATTGGGTAAAACCAAAGGTGGTCTTATAGATCTCTCCGTCATCGCATAAGTGGTGCCATGATAGATTAGGTGGATCTTCCACAACCATTGAGAAGGAAGGGCAGTTGGTGCTAGTGATCATGTAAATGGTATTGGTTGTGGTTTTGGTTGCCTTGGCCCCACTCTCTGTTGGAGGAAGAGGGGCAGTCCTAGAGATGGGAAGAGTATTTGATTGACCCAGAGGTAAGTGCAACATCATCTCAATTGGTTGGACAATATTCAACACATCTTGGGGGCTCAGAGGTAGCATAGGTGGTTCAAGGTACCATGCAGGAAATCCCATTGTGAAATCCTATAGATTGCAGGTTTCCAAGACAAACTTTCTCACGATCCTGGATTGTAGGAAAAGGAAAAGGAAAAGAAAAAGGAAAATGATCATGTTGAGTAGGAATGAACCCCACTGTTTCCTTGGTAACTAAGGTTGAGGTTGCAACTAAGGTTGTGGTTGCGGATGGAGCTGCGGCTGCGGATGGTGCTGCGGTTGGAGATGGTGCATGTCATCCCATGGGTATTCTGGGGTAGTTAAGGCTTCAAGTATCTCCTCATCATTGCAGAAGCAATGAAGAGACAGGTCTGATGGACCATCATTGGTGGTGGAAACAAGAGGGTCGGTAGAACTGGACATCATATAAATGGACATGGTATCCAAAAAAGGAGATGGGGGGTGAACTTCTTTGATTAGGGTGATCTCAGATTCAAGGGAATGCTATCGAAGGTCGACTAAAGCCATTCAGAACTCAAACAAGTCTTGGAAGTGGTGAGAATAATTTCCATACAATCCGCAAAGGGCACAAGCATGGTTTGTTCTCGACGACTTGTTTCTCACTATTCGCCTGCTTGGAAGTTCAACCATAGGGAGGTTTTCCATTGTATCAATGGCATCCAAATTCACATGGATTATGGGAATCTCAGGGTAGTTTTGAGTTGGATGGCCCTATTATTCATAGACAGTGCAAGGAGGGATCTGTCGAGGTTCAGCAGTATCTTTTGTGTTCTTTCCCCCAGCCCTTTTTCGGTGGGGCGGTCCAGGTGTGGGTGTAGTGGTTGGTTTTTGTGAGTCGGGTGGAGGATGAGATTCAACCACAATAGGTTGTATGGGGGTTAAGACTACCTAGGGAATTGGTGGTTGAGTCGGTGGATCAAGATACCACATCGGAATTCCCAATATAAAGTTGGGTAAGTTTAAGGTGGCCATTACTAGCTTGCTCATGGCACCATGTGAGGGAAAGAGGAAGGGAATTGTGTGGACTGGAGAGGAGCCCAGATAAATCCCTGATGGTCATATGTGAGGATGAGTTTGTGGTTTTGGTTGCACGTAATCATGTGGTTGTGGATGATGTTGCGGCTGCTGTTGATGTTGTGGCTGTAGACGGTGTTACGGTTGCGGTTGGGGCTGCAGCTATAGTTGTTGTTTGGGTGCAACAGTGCTGGATGAGAGCATGCACAAGTCCATAGTCTCATTTGGTGTTGGAGATGGTGACACTAAGGGGAAAGGATCCATCATGGTGGTACCAACAAACAATCCAGGGCCCACATTCAAGAATGCGGAGGCTAGTATGTTGTCAACCATGGTGTTGACCACAGGGTTAACATTGGTGGGTGTGGTCATCCCTTGCGTGTCAATGGTGTTGATCATAGGGATAATATTGGCATGTTTCGGTATCCCTTGTGGATTGTGATAAGTCATTTGGTCAACCATCATGATTTTCCCTTCATGGGGGAACATCACGAGATGGAAGACAACTGATGTTGCGGCTCTCATGGAGTACATATAACTTCTTCCAAGAAGAAGGTTATATCCAATTGAGCATTGACAACCTCTATGTCAATCAGCACTTTCTTCCCAGATAATGTGATGGGCATGTGGGGGAGGATTCCTTGGGCTTTAGTGGGATGGCCATCATAAGCCTGTAAAGTTATGGAGGATGGTTGCAGAATTGGGGATCCAAGCTTCTGCCAGACTAGGGTAGACACAACACACGTGGATTCCCCCTCATCGACTATGCACAACCAAATTCCGGATAGATGCTAGGACTTGGAAGGTAATGGTTGATGGCATCTATGGTTCTCCATTCTCCATGTCAAATGTGGCCAACTTTGAGTTAGAGGGATCCACAGCACCCAGGGAGGCTAGTAAGGATTTTTGCCGCATTGGGAAAGTTTAGCGTAACTCAAGAGAGGACATAGTGGTAGGTGTTTGGGACAAATCATCCACGATGTTGTAGCTGACAGCAGCTCTATCCATGGCATTATTGGAAACCCAGCATATGGGGGGGCATGGGAAAGGGGGTAACTGAAGACGTGCATTGGTTATTTTAGACGTAGATGTCATTGATGTGTCAGCGGGTTCAGTGTTGGTTCTATAATGATTTTTTCTAGTTTGTAAATTGTCCTCTTCAGTTGTCATAGATAGCAGGTGATGGACACCTATTTCTTCCATGGGAGGTGCCCTCAGAGCATTGGGATTAGGTTGGGGAGGGGGTACGGTTGCCACCAATCCTTGGACTGGTAATGGGTTTTGGAGCACCATAGGAGGAGGTCCTTGTGGTGCTGAGTTGGGTTGGGCTTGGTCTGTTGTATTGGTGGCATGTTGAACCTCATTTCTAATGGCATGTTTATCATGACCCATGGAGAGACACTCGAATGTGTAGTTCCTGTATACCTCGCATACTGTGCACTATTGGTTTGTCCACAATAGAGCGTTGCATCTCGGTGCATTTGGTCGTTGAGGATTTTGGGCTATCCGCTTTGCCACGGCATTGTTGGGAGGATTTGGTTGTTAAACATCTCCCTATGGTTGATTGTTTCTTTGGTTCCAGGGTCAATTATTCTCGGCTTTCCCTTGTTGGTTATTGGGGGCTGGTTGGTTGGGACGGTTTTGCTATGCAAACACTTGTCCCAATGGAGTAGGTGGGGCAGGGGCGGGGGCTTGAACATCTTGCACCAGTGGTGAAAAGTAGACTTGGGCAGGTGTTGGTGCCACAAATGTGGGCATTTGTCCCACGTATTGTTGTGTCAGCCAAGCTATTTCTTGGGCCTACTGCGGTGGCATAGGTTGTGCATAGGAAGTTGTGGCTCTGGACTGGGACATATTTCTTGCATAGTCCAGAGTTTGGTTTTCATAAGAAAAACTATGAGTATTGCTTGGTTGTGGTGGTATTGTAGGTGGTTGTTACAGAGAGAAATTCCTATGGCTTGGGGTACCACAATAGATAGCTAAACTCTAGAAATCAATCTTTCCCAATATGCAATAGAAATAAAAACATCTAACACTAAAGGATCGACCCTCGTACCTTATTCCGGACGGTTGAAGTAGATCCCCATTGAGCTTTCCAATCTTCAGCTTGAATTGTTATAGCACGTCCTCAACAACAAGTAAACAATACAAGCATACTACATTTCATGGTGTTAGATCTATTCTAGCATATATAATCAATAATGTAAAAGCATTTGACATATTCCAATGGATACAATATTCATTCAAATACACATTACTGGACAGGAAAAGATATTTCTATTAATATGAATCAGAGATTACAAGTGACAACTTCTAACGGCACGTCTGCGAACCGGAGAAACTAAATCCCCCACTTGGGCCTCCACCACCTCAATCCTCCATCACTCCGATAGCAAGCTTACTAACAAAAGGAAATCTTGGGAAGAACACAACAGTGCTCCAAGGGACCAAGGGATGCAGAATCAAGAATAAGTTCTGGCAACAATGGACTATAGTTTCGGTACTCTCAATAGAAATAAAAACATCTAAAACTAAAGGATCGAACCTCGTACCTTATTCCAGACGGTTGAAGTAGATCCCCATTGAGCTTTCCAATCTTCAGCTTGAATTGTTATAGCACTTCCTCAACAACAAGTAAACAATACAAGCATACTATATTTCATGGTGCTAGATCTATTCAAGCATATATAATCAATAATGTAAAATCATTTGACATATTCCAATGGATACAATATTCATTCAAATACACATTACTAGACAGGAAAATATATTTCTATTAATATGAATCAAAGATTACAAGTGACAACCTCTGACGGCACGTCTGCGAATCGGAGAAACTGAATCCCCCACTTGGGCCTCCACCACCTCAATCCTCCATCACTCCGATAGCAAGCTTACTAACAAAAGGCAAGCTTGGGAAGAACACAACAGTGCTCCAAGGGACCAAGGGATGCAGACTCAAGCATAAGTTCTGGAAACAATGGACTATAGTTTCGGTACTCTCAATTCTCTCTTATCTCTCCCCCCCTTTAATGTACCAAGGGGCTCCTTATATAGCTTCACAAGGGACAATGAAGGGTCGAATCCGAGTGATCTCAAGGCATATGGAAGGCCGGGAGTTGAATGAGTTGGATCCAAGTCAAGCAACGCTCCAAAAGGATTTGGATTATTCACACATCCTGATGTACGCGGTTATATGGGTCAAACCAGCGTATGTACGTGGTTATCAGGGAAAAATCCACGTATATAATAGTTTATATAGTTTTGGGGATGATCAATGATAGATCAGAGGATAAAAAGTGGTCCATATGGGCTAAAGAGTCTGCAGTGGGACAGGGGAAGGCCATACAATGTGTGATTCACCTAGTGGGGTGAAATCCGCTATAACAGATGCCCCCTAATGTATGAGATCAGAGGGGTTATACGATGGCCGAAATACATTATAAGTCCATCCCAGAAGTGAAGTGATGAAGGTACCCAAATGGAAGACCAGCCACCCAATCAGCATAATACCATAATACAACTCTGCATATAACTGCAAGTACATATAGTAGTCCCGGATACATAAGAGTACAATGTCCATGAATAGGCATGAAACATGATAACACATAGATGTGGTCATCGCCATGTACAATATACATAGATCAGAATCTCCATGATGAAGATATACAAAGGACCATGATCTCCACATAGGCTAAAGATATATAATAGATCAAGATCTCCATAGTGGCTGGAAATGTCTGACATATACTGGAACAAGTCACGAGAACTGAAATCTCATGAACACTGGCACGATCAAGGAGGTAGCATATAGTGGATGCCACCAATCTGGAAGGTCTTCTACACACACCGCTACGAGTACATGTCCTACTATGCAAATAGAGGTGTCGAGGTCAAACACAGTAGTCCATCGTTTGATTACTGTTCATTGATGTATACCGTTAACAGACACGAGATCACCCACCAATAATGAAAATGGGAATCAAGGTACTAGAGTGCAAACTAACAAGTGCGAATAAATGTGTTGAGGTCGAACACTTGAGAGAATCCATCGATCAGGGGACATTGATGTATTCCCAAACTGTCGATGGCGAGAGAACCTGCCACTAATGACTGCAAGTCTCAAGGCACTCAAAATGACTCTAGATTCCAATCCCAGAATAAATGATCTGAAATTGATGGGATGAAATCCATTGGAAGGAGGGCATTAGGGCATCCCCCATCATCCAACACGAGGTACTCAGCAAAGTTGTATAATGTGGAAGGACTCGATCATAAGGTGCATGAACCAGTAACTGTATCAGGAATGGCCGACATGCAAAGTCAAGATAGTTGAGGAATGGCCGACTCAGGTTTCAACTTCCTTTGAACAAGAGCATAACGGCGTATGGTGACTGAATGAAGGCAGCATAGACTCGATATACAAACTGGGACATCTCTATGACGCAGGAGGCATCAATAGAGGCTCCATAGGGACTGGAAGCTTAACCAGTCGATGGAGATAAAACTCAGATAAATGAGTACAGCTCCTAAGTCAAACTATAACCCAACCAATGGATGTGATATACAGTGCTCTGTTCGAAGGCGATATGACTTGACAGCTGCCAAAGATAATATCTTTTCTTGTCTGGTTTTTTGGTTTTTTGATTTTTTTGGTCTTTTTCAGTTATTTGAAAAGCTTGAAAAAATAATAAACTAGCTTTATAGTTACAAACTAGGAGGAGACGAGTGTCATTTAGGGAAAACAAACTAGTTCCAAGCAGTGGAACATACCTATGCTCAATGCAAGGATACATGTGTAGGATATCGACACTCGGGGGAAAATCCCCTCCCAGCAAAAGGGAATCAAGCTGCAAAGGATATAAATAAAGGCTCTGCATGGCTAGACATGAGACAAGCTCAGGCTATATGGCTGAAATGCAGTGTCAGGGGAGCTGGCATAAAGCTCAATAACATAGGCAAAGCTCATGATAATGCATCCACAACTTGATACACGGGGAGTCCGGAGGGAAAAAGGCTAGCATAAGATCAAGAGGAGTATGATGCTCTTGCTAAGTGTCATGGCAATACTATACAACAGATTCCCACACCCTAAAGGGGGAAACATCGGCATGGGAACCAAATGAAAATATGATGCTAACTAGGGTACCCATGTAAGGTGAGGCTCTACCACTCATATAATGCCACTTCTATAGCAGCAAGAAGGTTCCGTGACATAATAGAGTGGGTTCGTACCTAAGGATATAGTGACATGTTCATAAGGTCATGCAAAATGCAAACGGTGGTGAACCTAACCTATATGCCAGTATAGACGTAATACCTGAGAAAGGAACGAACAGTCTCTGGCCACAAAAGAAGCATCCAACAGACAACTTCAGACCCAAGAAAGACCCAACCACACTCACAACCCACCCAGCAACTTCCCACAACATCAGACTCACCAAAAGGGAGGATGTACGTGACTGTATAAAGAACAGCTGCATATGTACAGGCCTTTTAGCCAAAAACCCACGTATACATGTGATTGTTGGCCAAAAACCTGTGTATATAGAGAAGGCAGTGGTAAAAAGTAGGTCAAGGACAAACCAATAAAGGGGAGTGTCCATGGAAAAACATACTATAACATGCGACACAGAAACAGAGAGAAACAGAGAGAAAATCAATAATATCAAGCCCATTGTGCCCCCATCCCCAAAGAAAAACAAGGAACCTCCCCAGCAGAGTCGCCAATTCTGTTACAGAGAGAAATTCCTATGGCTTGGGGTACCACAATAGACAACTAGACTCTAGAAATCAATGTTTCCCGATATGCAATAGAAATAAAAACATCTAACACTAAAGGATCGAACCTCGTACCTTATTCCGGATGGTTGAAGTAGATCCCTATTGAGCTTTCCAATCTTTAGCTTGAATTGTTATAGCACGTCCTCAACAACAAGTAAACAATACAAGCATACTATATTTCATGGTGTTAGATCTATTCTAGCATATATAATCAATAATGTAAAAGCATTTGACATATTCCAATGGATACAATATTCATTCAAATACACATTACTGGACAGGAAAAGATATTTCTATTAATATGAATCAGAGATTACAAGTGACAACCTCTGACGACACGTCTGCGAACCGAAGAAACTGAATCCCCCACTTGAGCCTCCACCACCTCAATCCTCCATCACTCCGATAGCAAGCTTACTAACGAAAGGTAATCTTGGGAAGAACAAAATAGTGCTCCAAGGGACCAAGGGATGCAGACTCAAGCATAAGTTCTGGCAACAATGGACTATAGTTTCGGTACTCTCAATTCTCTCTTAGCTCTCCCCTCCCTTTAATGTACCAAGGGGATCCTTATATAGCTTCACAAGGGACAATTAAGGGTCGAATCCAAGCGATCTCAAGGCATATGGAAGGACAGGAGTCGAATGAGTTGGATCCAAGTCAAGGAATGCTCCAAAAGGATTTGGATTATTCACACATCCCAATGTATACGGTTATATGGGTCAAACCAGCGTATGTACACGGTTATCGGGGAAAAATACGCGTATATAATAGTTTATATAGTTTTGGGGATGATCAATGATACATCAAAGGATAAAAAGTGGTCCATATGGGCTAAAGAGTCTGCAGCGGGACAGGGGAAGGCCATATAATGTGTGATTCACCTAGTGGGGTGAAATCCACTATAACAGTGGTGTCGGACGATATTGTGGTTGGTGAGAGACAGAACCTATGATGCCATCTGCAGCATGGGATGCCCCTGGTGCATCCCGGTAGGAGGTGCCTACATAGGGAGCATTTGGAATGACAGTGTAAAGGTACCCAAACTATGCATAGATTAGATCAAACTATTGGGCTTTCAATATGGCCTCCTCTTCATATTGGGGACATTCAGATGCGACGTCCTTTTCTATAGGTGGGAGCAAGGTTTAAGGAACCAATACAAGAAGATCCTATCATCAAGTTGGATATTAAACAAACTACGAAATCGCTGCCACTCATGGATGTGGTCGGTTATGTGAGTCGCGGCATTCTGGTGGAAAGATAACAATATCTCCACGCCTTCGTCATATCTGACGGGGAGTTGGAAATATTGCAGGAACATGAAAGCTAGGGAGTTGAAATACGGGTACTTGGTTTGTGGTAGCTCAATGTACCACTTGGCTGGAGCACCTATGAGGGTGCATTGGAATAATCTTAGCCTGATCGAATCATCTACAATGTTGTTTGATGAGCACCATAGATGAAACATCATGATGTGGTTTTGGGGGCAGTCCCTTTCCTTCCCTTCAAACTTAGGAATGTCTGAGGAAAGTTTGGTTGGCATGGGAGGCCAATAAGTTTGATGGTGGATAGGGTCATTTGTTAACCGAGCCAAGTTAGGAAATTTGAGACATGCATTGAAAGGAAGTTTTGACCCAAGGTTGATGTGAGATGGGGCCGCCATGGTGGTGGGGTTTGCAGGGACATGATGCACCTGCATAACTGGGGGTACTTGTGGCACAATTATGGATGGGCCAGTGCCCCCAAGTTTGGTGGAAGGGATAGTGTGGGTGGAAGGGCCACTGGCCCCATATATGATAGGAGGGGCAGTGTAGGTGGAAGGGCCACTGCCCCCATGTATCCCAAGAGGGACAGTGTGGGTTGAAGGCATACTGCCCCCATGTGTTGTAGGTGGGATAGTTTGGCTGGTCAATATGGGTGGTGGTAGCTGGCTTATGATGGTTTTCATATTCTTGTTGGGGCCACCAGAAGGGGTGTTGGTGGTGGTTTGTTGTGTGGACATGGGTCCACTAGCAATTACTATGCCGAAAAATGGATCCAGGTTTGCACCATCCATGGGGCTTGATGGTGCAGTGTGTAGATTAGGTTCAGACTAATATGAGTCTAAATCTGAATCAGAGACTGTGTGGCCTTTTGATGGTGTAGAAGTTCATTGAGAATGGTCTCGACGATGTCGGTTTAATGACCCATACTATGGTGGTTCGCCTCTTAGGCATGAGGAAGAGTGTGAGGGATCAATTGTTTCATATTTGTATTTCAAAATAGTGGTAATGATTTTTGGACCCTAGTTTCAATGGCTTCCTATTGGCTTTAGGTGGTCACTCGGCCACCAAGACTGCCAGAAGACAGTGCTTGGCTTTTTCCTCACAGGAGTAATAGTTAATCGATGGGTGTCGTTGCTCGTTTCGCTTGGAAATTCCTCTTAGCATTCAACTACTTTTGGGTTCCCGTGGTACTCCTCACAATGAGTTTCTTGGCTAAGCCCAATTACTTCCCACGGTTAAGGAAATCAAGTACTTATGTCCTCAAAGACTGTAGATGTTTAACTTAGTGTAAATTGTAAATTTTACTGGCTCACTCAGCGTCATGAACTGAGTTGGGTTGATTTATATGGTATGGTGTGTATGTCTTTTGTTTTTCTGTTATACCTGGTGGTTACTTAAATGGTTTATGAATATTTCACAGAGTTCATAACATTGTGAATGAAAGCAGTAAATAGTAATCATAAATTTTACACATGTACCATTTGTGAACCTGAACTATGATATCCTGACTAGGTGACTAAATTGCACCTATATTTCTCTTTAACCAGGAAAGGGTGTTGGGCTCTCAACACGATGGGACTAATCCCATATGTATATCCACAAGTCACCCTCTAGATGCAATTTTGGTCAATAGGGAGGATTCTAAGCGCCGTGAGAAGCCCTCCTTCTCTACCCCCTCTACCTTCCAAGTCACCTATTTTTAGTGGCATCAAAAAATAATAGGTGAAGTGCCTATTACTATAGGATCTTCACCCTTCATCTTATCCCATAATACCCCGAAGGGTGATGATTGGGTAGAGGAGGAAGGGCTACAAAAGATGTTGATTTTAAGTAAATTTTAATTAATGTTTGTTCATTAATCCATTAACCATTGATTTACACTTTGATTTACACATTCTACAAATGAAATAAACAAAAACAAAAACAAAAACAAAAACAAAAATAGTTTGGATGGAAAGAGGCGGTTGAGCCACACTGATAGTCCTTAACTTTTAAAAAATCAAACTCTGAGTGATAGATCACACTTTTGAGGTCAAATATGGCGAGGGGATTGCCAAATTTTCCCAGAAACATGTGAGGGGGTCACTCAAAATCTGCAAACAGAGGTGGGATAACTTCTAGAAGGGGGTAGCACCTTTCGGGGCTAAATAGGTGACTTGGCTGCACCTATCAGGCCAAAATGAGCGACCTTGTTCCCTCTCTCGGCTCGATAAGAGGGACCTTCTCCAAAAACTAAATTTTTTTTGGTTCTGAGCAAGATCCGGCCCACAATAACCTATATTGTGGCCAAATGGGCTTGGATTGGCCTTGAGAAGGCTCGGCAGTAACTTGAAATGCAAATAAACCGATATCTAAACTAGATTTTAACATAAATTTAAACTAGGGAAAAAATAGAATTAAAAACTGAAGCTTTGAAAAATAAACCCAGGGATCCTATGGGATCGACCTGGTATGGTCGCCAGTTTTGTAGCAGGGATTTCTCTGTTACTATAGGGTAGGAATAGCTACCTTCCATATATAGGATGGAAGTATAGGGTTCTTGCTGGTAATGTAATAAAAACAAAATGAAACTGAAGCAAAGAGAACAAAAAAGAAAGAAATGGAAATCCTGCACACAAGGTTAGACTCTAGAACCCTGCATACACTTGTTAGAACATGAAATAAACCTGGAAGCAAACTAAGTTAGACAAAAACTAAAATGAAAATGACATTAAACAAAATATTATATCTCTTGGTGGAAATGGGCCACCATGCCTTAGCTTGCAGAAGCACCTCTCTCTTAGCAATGGGGGAGCTATGGCTCAAAGGGAAAATGGATGAGAGGGAGTGTGGGTGGCTTGAGAGGAAAATGGTCTCAAGGCATCCACTTAGGCAGCATAACAGTATGCAAGGAAGAAATGTTTTGAGAGTGACCCCCACTCCTCTATTTATAGCATTTTTAGGGTTCTAAGCCCCTAGTCGGGTCTTTAGCCCCTTTCACTCAGTATTTAGCTCATTTAAGGGTTTTAGTCTCCTTTCACGGGTTTTAGCCCCTTTTCGGAGGCTTTAGCCCCTATGAGAGCTATTTAGGCTCTTTTTAGGGGTTTTTAATCCCCTTTCCATGTTTTTAAAGCCTTCTTGAGGGCATGGGGGTCAAATGGGGTCAAATGAGGGTCATGCATGCGTGTCCTTAGGTGGTGTAGGCCATGTAGAGCTAAGTGAGGGATTTTTTGGGTTAACACCCATAATCCACTATTGGTATTTTTATTTAACTCTTATGCTTGAAAAGGTAAATTGGGTAGAGTTCATCCCCACGATCATACGTCAAGTGCTTCATTGCTATCCTTTTGGTGATCAAGTGTGCTCATCACCTTTATTCATAGTTTCCCAAGTGTCTTCTTAGGATGTATGTAGTATATCTTTGAAAAATGAGAACAATGTTCACATATTCCTGAGATTCAGATAATTCTAGAGGCCTTAAAATAACTTTCAAACTCCCTTAGTGACATGTACCCCTTGGGTAAATCAATTCCTTGATCAATCATAAACATAATGCTTGGCATTGTTGACAATTGAAATATGATTTGAATTTGATAGCATTCATGTTGCCAAAATATATTTTACAAGTTTAGGATTCTTGTTTATGAATGTCTGGTAACATTATATACTTGTAACCTAGAGTAACATCCATTCAGATTACAATACAATAATGCTCATAAGCAAGTTGTCTTAGCTAATATTTTTCCTTTGTGTAGAATTTCATGACTATTCTAAATGTTGGTATTAGGTAAAGAAAGGGATTTCATAATTTTCAACACCTTATAATTTGTGTTGAAATCCTAAGAACAAGAGGTAAACCATGCTCCTACCCTATATTACTCTAATTTTATGTCATTGGTTGTGATCTACTTAGAGATGACAATATCAGTAATCACGTGTATTTTTCAAGTTACAATTTAACATCCCCAAAAGGCATAACTACACAGTCACTGAATGAGAATGGTTAGCAATCATGCATAACATTTAAAAATTCTGATATTATTTGCTTCCTAGTCCAAAGAGATTTTGAACTACCATTTTAGAACTTGGATAGCATGTTCAAGTTAGTGTTGAGTTATTTGAGTTATGTTGAGTTATGTTGAGTTATGTTGAGTTATGTTGAGTTGTTTGAGTTAATATCATTCAATTCATTCATCAAGTTAGTATATTTAAAGATTGACATAGTAAAAGACCTAACATTATAAGAGATTCAATAATGTAATAGTTAAAACTTAGGTTATCTAAGGTTGAATATCACATTTTCTCAGAGTCTCGCAATAATGCATTGAACTTATTAGCCAAAAAAATTTGAAATCAAAGGGTAAACTAATTGGTGAATGGAAACCTTTCAATTGAAATATTTTTTTGAAATACATTGGAGAGTATGATTGCTAAGTTTTGAATAGGTCATTCATTATATCAATTGAAATATTTTTTTGGTATGAACAGGGATATCAAAACTATTAGGTTTGGAATATGCTCGTGGGAATATACACCTTTATAAATATCCCTAGGGTGAAAACAAACCAATTAGTGCAATGTGCACTAACAACTTCTCTTTAATATTCATATCGTTAAAAAGGAATTGATCTCTTAGATATGTGGCATAAGGTATCTCACCACTATGCTTATGTCACTCATGCATGTATTGGTAAGGTTGTTATTCAAGATCACCTTCTAAAAAATTTTCACACTCTAGTACAGACTCTAGAGTAGTCAGTGATGCATGTATTGTTGAGTTTGTTCTTCAAGAGAATCTTTTGGGAATTGTTGACACTCGAGTATAAAGTAGTCATTTCTTCATGCACTTTGTTGGCATATTTTCCTACAATATGAGGGATTAGGTGGCACTTCATTGAATCCATAATTATCATCCTTCCTTTTTTTTTTCTCATATTGACCCAATCATTGGGGATTCAAGCGGGGTGCTCCTAGTGATTCAAGAAGGAGGAGAGATAGTATTTGGTGGTGTTTATCCTAATCACTTCAAGGGTAAACATCAATATGCTCCTGTCACTCGAAAGGGTTACTGGAAGGTATGTAATTAAATCATGTTAGTTTTCCAGGTTTAAGATTGGCTATACTTGGTGATAAACACATGCATACCATGTTCTTTGTATGAGTCATAGTTACTAGTAGGTATGTCATGGGATTATTATACTCTAATAAATTTATGTTGTTATTTCCTTGAGTTTGACATGGGAGACTTCCTCATTGACGATCAATCAACAGGTCTGCATACATTCCATCTTCTTCAATTGGGCACATGATTTCTTTTTAAGGAATCTTATGAAAATATTGATTGCATTTTATGAACATTTAGTTGCAAGTTTTTGTGCTGGAGGTTGTGTTTCTATTGCAGATTCTAGAACTTATTTTCTAGCTGGTCCATTGGTAAAGCTTGTAAACCTTTGATCTTTTGGAAATTTCTTGTATAAGTTAGTGGTGTTTTCTAGGTATGTGCACGATAAAAAAATATAAACCACAAGGGTGTGGCACATCTGATGCTTGTATGCTCAAGCAATCAACGAATGCTCAATAATGCTAATTTGATAAATTGATATACTATATTTGTAGTATGAAAGATATATAGTTGAACCAATTTCAATAATTTTCTCAGTATCAAGGACCGAAGGTAGATAATTATTATTTTTTGTTTTATTACATTATTTAAGCCAAGCATGTCTAGATGCTGTTGTAATTTTCCATACAATGCGGGCTCTTCAATTTGTTGCTTCTATGCATTGTTTTGCTAAACTTCCACCCTAGAAATATATGCAATGCTTTATAGACCATGTGTTGCTTTTATACTTAGATTCCTCATAATCTATATTTGTGATGTGAAAATATCTTATGTTCATGATTGTTGTTCTATAATCATTGTCAATCATGTTTGCTATGATTTTCAAGGGAATTATAACACAAATCAACAATGATATTGGTGCCTTGGGTATTGTCAGGAAGGAATTCAAAATTGTTGTGTCACAATATGGACATGGGTAAATGGAACTCTTAATGGCATATGTATGTCTTTAATTTATCAAAGCTTATATGAATCATTCTAAGAAAATGTCACATGTAAGATTGCACCTTTAATATGAGTAGCTTCTTTGCATAAAGATAACTGGACAAATGGATTGATGTATGTTAGTTAGGTAGGATTTCTTGGGAGTCAGTTGACTATAGAATTGCAACTGCTTCTAAAATGACAAAATTAGCTACATTGTTTACTGACAAATCTCGAGAAGATCTGCTCACAAATTGGCTTGTGCTGTTATGATGGTGCAAAAGATGTCAGGTGAGATTCCCTTATGTTGTTTTCTATTGAAATGATTGTGCATAGTCTAAGTGTGTACTCATCAATAATACCTTTTTGGGATACTATGCATGTGAATTTTTCTTTGTTATTATTTATTGATAATTCTGAAATGGTTGATCTATGCAGCATAGGAATAACTAGTGTATTAGAAAAAATGCATGAAAATGAGACATTGTCGAGCATCAGTGATGGTATTTTCACTACTTTTCAGATGTTAGGTATGTCAGTGTAGAACCAAATTTCCCGTAACCAGACTAAGGAACATATTATTACCTCTTTGATTCAGGTAATAAGAGTTTCTTGTCTTCTTTGATGATCTTTTTATTTTACAAGGATGCCAAGATTTGTTTTAGAATCAATTAGTCTAATATCATTGTTTATAATATTCTTGAATGTATTATTCAGCTCTGTGACTAATTTCCAAGCCCTAATCGAGAATCAGTTGTTGAATGTGATCAAATATCAAGCATGCCAACTGTTTCATTTTCAATTGGAAATAAAACATTCAGACTTACTCCAGATTAGGATTGGTTTAGTCCCAAATAAACAAATGCTATGTGTTGTCTGATTCACCATGTAGTATTGATGTCTTATCTATCACCTATGGTTTGATGTTTATAATCTCAGTTTGTTTTGAAATAGGTTGTTGGGAATTCAACATTGCAGGAGATATGTAGAAGAAAGGTAATTATGTTAGAAATGTGCATTGAATAGAAGTTGCATACAACTTTCTATAGAGAACATATGACTATTTAGTAATTTCATCTTATTTTTTTCTATACTTTGATTCATAAATTTGCATTATACTTTCTTGAATTGCAAGTAAACAAATTAAATATCCTTATTGCATAATAACATGAGAAGAGGTTGTTAATAGGTTTCAAATTAATTTTAAACCTAATTTAAGTTGTCATGTGATCCATTGTTTTTATATGAGGTTTTGAATATCATAAAATAATCCTAAAGATAATTTGCATAACTGCAGTTTTGAAGAAGAAGAAACATTGTGTTTTACAATCTTCGTGGGTATCCATTGGAGGAAATTAGAAAGTGGACTTTCTCTTGTTCCCATTTGGAGTTGTATAATACACAGTGCTCTGAAATGGATCTATGTTTGTTTTTCAATATAGAGTGAATTTTTTTTGCTTGCAATTAGAACACATTTGAGGGTTTGTTTATATAATATTAGGGTTTAAATCATGAAGATACAACTATATTTTGGACTTGAATATTAAGTTCTTTGCATGGGATTTGAATAGATATTTAAGGTTTGGAAATGGAAACCAACTTGTTAGGGATCCAAAGACAATATGCCGTGCCCTAGCTAGTGAGAAATTTAGATGGAGTTTACAGACTACCATATGTTGTTTGGCTAAGAAACAATAGTATTTCCAATTTTTTACAATATTTGGCAAATGCAATAAGGAGGGAGGTAAATTTCCTTACATTCATGATTGAGAAAAGGTAGATATATACACTAAGTTCCTGAGGGGTATATGCTCCAATGTCAACTATGAGTTGGATGACAAGGTATAGTAAAACATTAACTCCATACGCTAGACATGGAGATGTCTAGATAAAAGAAAAATTATGCAGTTTCCAGGATCTTATGGTAGGATTGATTATGTTTTATATTACTTTTTCTATTTATTTTTGTGCACAAATTACTCCATGGTGCATGCAATATTGCTCATATTTTCTACAGAGTGAGTTAATCTGACATTTTCTGTATTACGTTATCATAATTTCTTGAATCCTGGTATCCTAGATAATCTATTTTTTTTCTCTTTTGACATGTTATTACACCAAGTAGAATTTCACTTATAAGCATGTGAATGTTCACCCAAAAGATTCAGTTTTTGATGGATTTCTCAAAGTCTATTGTGTTGAAGGTGATAAAGTATTGTCTGCTTCATAGTGGAAATCGCATTTTGTAATCTTTTGATATGTTTATTTCTGTTCTTGTTGTATGTAGTCCTTGTGTATTATATCAAATATGTGTTTGTGTATTGAAATTTACTATTTATGGTTTTTGGAAATGCAAGGATGAGTTAAGATAAAAATTTTATACAAATTTAATGAAATGATCAAAAAATATATGTCAAAGTACAAAGCATCATTCAATTTTTCTAATAAATTGTATCCAACCACTTTAAAGTTATTGCACGCTAACTCCAAGGTGGTACCCTTCATAAATGACACTTCTAGATTTGATTAAAATTATTTGTTTCCCACACTAACCCACCCAAACTACATTAATTACTTGGTGATTTGTGTTCATAACTGCTGATAAATTTTAATGTCTTACATATATGCAGACACCATGGATAGGGTGGACCAGAACCATGTGATCTTGACTCTTATCTCACCTTTGCATATGTGATATTTTTGGAGTGACTATCAAAATCACCACAAAGGATATCCCGCAGATGCCTCAAAGCATCGAGAATAGACCCTGAACAAGTTCCCTTGGCACAAATTGGAGTATTTGATCCTTCCAAGAAACTAACACCAAATAATGGAGTTATTTTGATATGTCAAGGATTCAAGTTTTCATCCATATTAGGGACTGAACATCCTTCCTCCAAACTAGGTTTAGTTGCATACAAATTCATACCTAAATATCTTCCAATATTATTATTTATAATGTAATTTTGGAAATGTAATGGTTAATTGATTTCCATGTCTATTGTCACAAACAAAATTTATTACATTACTTTTTTAAGCCTATACACATTGCTTCCATTGGGTGATTTTAGTTATGCAGTCATGAACATATTAGCCAAAAACATTTGAAATCAAAGGGTAAACTAATTGGTGAATGGAAACCTTTCAAAAAAAAATTTGTTAATTACACAATTTCCTGTCACATTTTCTAAGGAATTTGGAGGATGTCCAAATAGGTTACTGAAGATCTGACACTATCAATCATCGGTCGGCCTATGCGTACCTGTCGCATATTCGATGTCCTCTGAATGATGTCTAGTAGGACTGCCATAGCTCCAACACCCAAGCCAATTGGATGTCTGATACTAGCAAGTGGACATAGCCATCGAAAAACCTACGACTTCAAGTTAGACATCCGATCCACCACAAACCCTACAGCCATGTGTCAAAAATTCAACATCTCAACATCTAAAATTCGATGGTATATGCAAGTTTTTTGTAACAGATCTGAGTGACATTCAACAAGGCACCATCGGATTTCCGATAGTAGAAATTATAATGTTCGACATTCTGGTGTCATAATTTCGACAGCATAATCATATTTTTTTGCAGCAAAACTTGCTGACAATCGATGATGGTGTAGTCATATCCTCAACTGGTATTGGCATGAAGTCAAATATCCGATGTTATGCCATCGATGAAAAAAAAAATGCATATGTCGAATAATCGACAGGGCATTGTCGAATTTCAAACATGGCAGCCGTCAGATTTTGAGCTCAATTTCTGTTGTGATGGCCCCTATTCATTAGTTGTTTCCATAGCCATATTTGGTATTTTATTTCATGATGTTTATTTACGTCATTTTAACAATGTTACATGGCTTAATAGCACATGGATAACATAATATCTAATACTTTCCTTTTAACTAAAAATATGAGCATCCACTAGCGGGTCCTTGGCCTTGAGCTCCATGCTAGGAAAACATACATCACATCTATACAATATTTACTTTAAAAGATAATATATCCTAAGGGTCAAAATGGGGTATTACATGTTGATTGGAGGGAAGCAATAAAAGTCTCCTTGCGTAATCTTGGACTATTTAGGATGACTATGGGTAGAGAGATAGAGCCTCATCGCCCTACTAAGAAAAATAAGTTCTTGAATTGGTTGGATGAAGCATTTGGCTGCCTTTGTGCTCACATCTCCTGCGATATCCTCTTTCATCTTCAGGGATTGAAATATTCTAATGAAGCTTGGGAGAATATTGAATTCTTGTTTGGAAAGAAATATGAGCTTCGAGGGAACATATTGTAGAATGAGATAATTGAATTACATCCTAGCAGTTTTGAATAGTATCTAGTAGTTTTTTCACAAAATTCAAGTCACTAGCACTACAATGTAAGCAATGTGGAATAGAGAGGAAAGATGAGAAATTGATTCTATTGATTCTATTTATACTGAAAAATATTGGCTTAGAGTACTCTCTCTTCATCTCTACCTTCCATCCCCAATTGGAATATTCCTTCACTAAATGGCTTTGTTGATTCTTTAATACAGGAGCAGGATAAGTTGGATCAAAAGGGAGTGCTAGAAACATCCAAGAACAAATATCTTTTGATTTCATACTCAACCAATTCACAATATAAAGGGAAGAACAAGGGGAAGGATCTCAAATCCTATGATTTGAATCCAAAAGAGAGACAAATGTCTTCCGAAGGAGCCTCGGGATCCAAGAAAAATAATTTTTTTGAAAAGACTAAGTGTCCTTATTATATGAGAGGATTTCATCATGAAATCTAGTCCTCAAAGAATCAAATCGACCAACTCTCAACTCTTTTTGAACAAAACAACATTTCTCTTCCACAAGGAGAAAAGAATCCTGATGTTGGACCATCGACAGAAGATCATGAGAGATTCCATGCCTTGAAGGAAAACCTTACTCAAAATAAAGCTTACTTTATAGATTCTAGAGCATGCAACCACTTGGTTACTTACAAAGAATCCTTGTCCACTCTCACTCTATCAGAATGACCTAGAATTCACATCGGAGATGACTCCCAAATCCTAGTAGTAGGAATATTTTCAATTAAAATCCAACATGGTGATTTCAAGAATGTTCTCTATGTTCCCTCTATTGCAACTAATTTGTTGTATGTTTATTAGATGACCCTTATAGGAACTCCCAATAGATTTACATTGGACTCTGACTTAGTTTAAATCATAAAAAAATCTATTGGGAGTCTCATATCGAAAGGGTTTGCTAAACATGCCTCAAAGGCGTTTGAGTTATCTCATTTTTTGCATGTTTCACATCCTACACATATTTTGACTCATGCTAACAACACCAGCAATATATGGCATGAGAGATTTGGGAATCTCAATTTCAAATATCTCCAGCAACTCCACAATGACAAAATGGTTGAAGGCTTGCCTCTCATCGAAACATTAGATGGAGTATGTCTTGGTTGCTTGGTAGGAAAGAATCCAAAGAAGATGTATGAAGTTGGGAAGGAAACTAGGGATGCCTCTACAATTGATTTGATACACAATTATGTGTCGGGAAAAATTATGACAACATCAATTAATGGATCCAGGTATTTCCTTTGTTTTATTAATGATCGTTCTAGGGCTTGTTGTGTATATTTCATGAAACTGAAATTAGAAGTATTTGAAATTTTTAAAGTTTTTAAAGCTTTGATTGAGAATAGTTTCAGGAAAAATATAAATTCCATAAGATGAGATAATGGGGTTGAATGCATTAAAATATATTTTCAACATTATTGTGAATCATAGGGGATTTGAATGGAATACTCAGTTCCATACACACCACAGAAGAATGGTGTGGTTGAGAGGAAATATAGATCATTGAAGGAGATGGCAACCTGTATTCTCTAAGCCTGAAATATTCCTCCTTCTCTTTGGGAAGAAGTTGTAAATTGTGCTTCATACATACAGAATAGAGTGCCTCATAAATCAATAGTTGCGGACACTCCATTCGAAGCACTCCATGGGAATACTCCTAATGTCTCTCACTTGATATTTTTTGGTTCCAAATATTGGGCTAGAATACCCACTGATAAGAGAAAGCCCTTCCAAGCCCAGTGTAGCGATATGTTGAGGATTCAAATGCATTTAAGTTGATGGAACTTACAACTAGGAAATTCTTTATTGATTGTAGTGTTCAGTTTCAAGAAGATCAATTGTTTGATCTACCACCATCTAAAGCACAAGAAGGTATAACCACTCTTCCACTACCTTTTCATGATGATGATTTGTCACATGTTTCAAATTTAGATGAAGAGGAATAAGATCAACATGATCTTGGCATTAAGGATGAACCTTATTAACACTAAAAATTGTTCACATAGCTCTCCATGGTCTGAACCATAGTCATACATCATATTCCCACCATATTTCCTTCATAATTTACCTTCATAATTGTATTTCCACTAAAAATGGTCCAAAACATCATTATTCCTTCACATAAATGAAGGAATGGCAAGCATTTATCATGATTTATCCTCACTTTCTCCCTAAAAGGGTCAAAAACCCTAAAAAGAGAATGGGTCAAAAAACCACAGATAAATACCATGGACAATAAAATACCATGGGTCATTACCTTGGGTCAAAAAACACTAGGACCATACTATAAACAAATTCTGAAGGACTTCCCGTTTCTTTTCCATCCCATTTTTTGGAACTCGCAATCTGGAACTACCCCGTGCAGGAGATCTAGATAGATTCTAAATAGCCAAAAATTATAAGACATGGACATGGATAAATGGATGGATTGTCAAGTAGATAATTATAAAATCCCACCCATCAATGAGATAAAAACACTTTTTTCTATTTTATCTCACTTGCATAACATACTTTTCCTTCCATATTTTGCCATGCTATTTCCCAAGATGTATGTTGAGTTCACTCCGTACCCACTTGGATACATTCCCCCCCTTTGGAAACCAGTTGTGGAAGAGATTGGAGACTCAAACCTTGGGGATTTGGAACCACTTCCAAGGACAACTACGGTGACCTATTTTTTAGAAAGGTGTGTTTACTTTTATTTCTTGCATTAGTTAGTTTATATATATGTGAAAGCCCTACAAATATTTTCTTTCGTTTTATCATTTCATTTTTTATTGTTGAACTCTTAATTATGCTCTATATGAGCTAATGATGGTCCTTTTGCACGTAGTATGGGAGAAATCCCCACTACAGTTTTTTGCGACTCCACCCGGTCGATCCATACAGATCTTTGTTTTTGTAGTTTTTGCTATTGGTTTGTTCTCATTTTCTTCCCTCAGCTGACTATGTTTTCTTTAAAAAAATTATGTTCGGGTAGAGTTGCATATAAAAATATGATGTAGGTTTCCTCTTTAGCCTCGATAAGAGAGAACTGGCTCAAAAACCCAAATCGCTCATGTCTCGGCTTCCAGAGAGACCATGGTCGCTATTGTGACTTCGTTTCAAGCAACCTGTCATGCTTAACCCTTTGTTTTGCATGAACTGATTCTATCAACTATTTTTATGCTCAAATGATGATTGTTTCTATGCTCTATGTGTCTCTGATCACACATGTTCCGTTGACAGGTGCGATCTGCATTTTTTTAATCTGTTTTTGTGCTTCAGATCCACTTTCTATGTCAACCCATTTTCTGACATGTTTCTTTCTAGATATGATCCTTTGTAGCCCCATGATATGTTTTGAGATCCCACTTACTTGGTTTGTGGGTATTTCTATTTGATCTTCATGGTTGGGATGCCATGCATGTTTCCAAAATTTGATTAATTCCTTTTACTGCTCATTTATTCCAAGTACATTTTTTTCTGGAAGAAACATTTATTTTGCAGCATATTTATTGTTCTTTATTGCATTATATTTGCATCCCAACAATGATATTGGGACATATTTTACATGGATTGTTTGGTTTTGTATACACATCAGTTGCACACATCTCACATCATATAAGTGAAAAGCTTGGTTCGTGACCCCAATCAAGACTTAAAAATAACTTAATACAACCAACAATGTAACCTCATTTGAGGAAAAAACAATATTATAGCTAAGTCAATACTTTGGTGATAGGAATCCAAACAATGCCCCTTTGTCACTTACATATTGAGACATATTTTTTGTCAATTAGGGGACCAAAATCCTCTTGTACTTATTGACACGGTCACAACTAGTTTTTCGGGAGGCCCCCTTCTTAGCAAGAGTAAGGCACAATGAAGGGGTTCCAAAAGTCAGGGTGGAATACTGCAATCCATTTTTCCCTGAAGGCTAAACCTTCATAGTCCTCCTCACGCATGCAAGTGTATACTAGGTGTTGAGGGCCAAAGGGCTGAAGCATCAGTAAACTGAATAGACGTGTCAGGAACGAGGTAGCCTAGTTTCCATTGTTCTACGGATCTTTTAACCAGAGGTCCTTCTCGGCAGTGGGATTCTCTTAGCCTATATTGTTCTTCCATTTCATATTGTCTAACTAGGATTTCATCACCATGTTCAAGATATGATTTGTGAGGGGATTCCATCTTGTAGTTAGGAGTTTTCTTGCACTCCTATCCCATATATTAGTGCGTCATTTTTATTTTATAGGTAGTTTTTCTTGTTGGATTTCTAGCCACTTTGTTATCTACTCTCCTTGATGTGACTCATTATCGCATTTCCTTTTTAGATATTGTTGTTGGCTTCTAAGCTTCCATTTCATACGCTCTCCTTATACACACTCGGTTTTAGTTGGGGTTTTGAGCTTGCGATTGATACTCTTGATTTTTCATTCATTACACATCACGCCATCATAGCTCCACCAGACTACTAACATAGGTTTAGGGGCACACCCCCCAATTTGGTTCTTTGTACCATCACCATCGGATGCTTATTCGACATCGTTCACCACCATCAGAGCCAGATACGTCCACTGAGTCTGATTCGGATTCA
The DNA here is from genome assembly GCA_001517045.1 of Pseudotsuga menziesii. NCBI lineage: Eukaryota > Viridiplantae > Streptophyta > Pinopsida > Pinales > Pinaceae > Pseudotsuga > Pseudotsuga menziesii. The sequence continues at coordinate 34,641 of LPNX010463750.1, read as the reverse complement.
TTTCACTCTGAACCCACCTTGTTCACTACTCCATCTATCCCCATGGCTTGTGCACATCCTGATCCATTTCAACGGGGATTGTTAGTAGTGGGCTTACGTCCATTCCACCTATCATTACAGTTATCCCTTCCATTGGGACGACAGGACTTGGTCCTAGTGGGACCCTTGTCATTGCACACACTGTTGTTGGTTCACTACCTAGTAGTGGTGGTCCCATTGCAACCACCATGGTCACTACCATTCCACCATATATACCTGGGGGAAGTGGCCTTTCCACATCTGTTCTGACTATTTCACCCATACCAATGAGTTTTCCTATTGTCGGAAGTCAATCTTATCCACTTCTCATTATGCATGGGAACTATGTTCATGCTGCCACCAGAACGATTGCTGGCCCTTTCCAATCCAATATCAGTTCTATCCTACCTTTTATGGATATCCTCAACCTACCTAATTTGGCATGGTTGACCAATGGCCCCTTTTTTCATCATCCATAATGGCCTCCAATGCCTAATAAGCTTCCCTCAGACATCCCTACGCTTGATGATAAGGCAGGAAAGAATCCTCAAAATCACATTATGCCATTCCACCTATGGTGTTCATCTAACATCATAGTGGATGATTCCATCTTGTTGATTTTTTTCCAGCGCGAACTCACTAGTGCTACGACAAAGTGGTATATCGAACTACCTCATGATACCTACCTCAACTTCTCCTCGTTATATTTAATGTTCCTTCAATACTTTCAATTACCCGTTCATTATGATGAGGGAGTGAAAATATTATTATTGTGTTGACATAACACAACTACCCATATCACGGATCATATCCATGGATGGTGATGTCGTCATAGCTTGTGTAATATCCAGTTAGATTATAGGATCTTACTATATTAGTTTTTGAAAACCTTACCCCCACCCATAGTCAAGGATGTCCCATACGAGCTCCCTCAAATCGAAGAGGAAGCCATCCTTAAGGCTCAGCAGTTCAATCTGATATATGCCCAAACTCGTTACTTGTATACCATTATACCCGATTCTCCCCATGCTAGAAACTCACATCAAGATATGTCAGGGGCATCTCATGATGATGATGTATTTATCGTATCTCCCATGATTCCACCCCATCTTGATAACACCCATAATGTTTCCCAACTAGCTTACGCCCTTGATTATTCATGCCTAACGATACGGTCTAGAGCCGCTACTTCCTATGCACCTCTCGCACTAGCTCCTCATGTTCATGAAATTACTTCTTCGGCACACTTATGTATTGGGAAAATGGCTAGATTGGCATCTCTACCATCTCCTCTATTATATTACACACCACCTATTCAACTCACTCCCCCTCCCGACTCAACTCCTCCTGCTCCCATAGTACAGTTCTATGCACATCAAAACTTCCCTAACCAACTCGCCCCAAATAACAAACAAGGGAATTGAAGGTGTTGGCTTATATCATCTTCCTTGTCTCAAACCATGGTTCAACAACACCACAGTACCAACAATAAACCACTAGAAATCATCTGTCAAACCCCAAATTTTCACAAAAATTTTAAATTTTGAGATAACATAAAATGTTGAATATGCGGTTTATTAACAGCTAATGGTTAGCAGAAAATGAAAAATTCCAACGATTAGTATTACACATTTTCAAATTATATTAACTAAAACAACTTCTTCTTCGTAACATAAATAAGATTTACTTGCATATTGTTTTCTTTCAGTTTACTAATGAGTCTACTTTATGGCAAGTAGGTGGAATCTTACTTTGAATCCTGGGCTTACATAGAATTTATGTTAATGCAGATAGATTGTTGGTTCTTATACGTTTATAGGTACGATCGAACAAGTAGACATTTTAAATTCATCAGTATCAAGAAATGTTTCTATTTTGCAAAATAAATATGCTAGAAAAATAAGCTGATAAATTTCAAGCCACTTCAATGAGGTAAATTAATTTATCTTCTTAAGTTTTTCTTGTAAGCAAAGTTCAGATAAATGGGTCCTTTCTTCATCAAGCTTAGTGACACCAAGGATACTTACTGTGAACTCTTAACAAGTAATCTTTTTCGTATATTCATTTCTATTTCAGCATGCTTAACTTGCAATGTTATACTTAAAGAGATTTTATTAATACTGATAGTAAAAATTCTCAATAGAATATAGGATTTTATTTTATTTTTAGCTTACTAGTTATAGAAAATATCAACCTATTACTTATATGTACAAACTAGTTTTCCGCTAACAGGTGATCAACTTTCTTACTTACATTATGACGTATTGCATGTATTAATGTAACCACCAACATTATCGTATTATTTACTAAAGTACCAACTGATCATTATTTACATTCTGTAGGGAAACTTACTACTGGCAAAAAATCCTTGATATTATAAACTTGATTATTGTAAACAAACAACTACATCATTCCAAGACAGAATACTATTTTCCCTTACTTCCTAAGTCTAAGTCAATCAGTGTCGTTTCAATGATTATAGACTTGAGCATGGTTATTCCATTTGTAATTTATTATTATCATAATGCCTCTCTTATATTAAGTTAATGTTTAAAGTAACTAATAAGGTATATTTTTCTACTCTGATCAAAATTCTATCTTATAAGAAGTACAAGTTATCTTTGAACCATCACAAACTATCTAGTCCAACATAAACAAACATGGTAAAATTACTAGTATTGACAAGTCAAGAAGCATCTAGTGTCTATGAAAGTTTTAAACCAATGTTCAACTTTGTAAAAGTCATAATTATACTCTTTTAATATGCTATCCAACTCTACAATTTATCACCACCCAAACTATTGGTGTATGAAAGATAATTTTGGTTTACAAAACATGCATATTCAACAATGTTTTTCAAGCATATAAATTTATAGTAGTTAGAAAGGTTCTAACCAAATTGACTTTGGACTTTTCCATAACATCAAATAGTTACCACCTATCACTAGGGTCAACATTTATGAATTATTGTTTAACCAAACGCCAAAATTGAGGTATCAAACATTATGATATAAGTGATATATGATTAACGATGGGATTTTTATATGCATACATCATAGTTCATGCAATGTTGATAAAAATCATGGTTTTAATAATTGGGATGATTGAAACGCAGGTGAAATTTGGAATAGACCCATGCATAGTTTGAAATATTTGAGGGCATGTGGTCATCTCCTGTCCATGTGTTGGTGGTATAAAAATATTACAACCCTAATCACTTTGTCATTTTCCCCCCGCAGTTCACGCTAGCCTTCAGGATGCTCTGCAAGATTTTCATGGTGGCTGTGAGTATTCATCCATTTCTAGCTTGCTCCAAAGCTTGGGTTAATGTTACTGTAGTCTCTTGAGTTCAGTCTTATTGCTATCCTTCGTAGCTATGGTTTTTTACCATGTGAGAGTTCACTAGTTGTTTGCACTTGGCTCGTAGCCTATACTTAGCTTTGTCTTGCCTTCCCCGTGGCCTACCACTGCGATGAAAAGCTAAGCTTCATTGCTGTGGTTGTGCTCCATCAACGTCGTAGGTTTTGGAATTGTGTATGCACTGTTTGCTGTTGGTGACAGTCTCTTTGCTAGACTATTTTTTACTCAATATTAAAGGTGAATATTTAGCTTTCTTTTCAGAATAGAATACTCATAGTAGAGATTGGTTTACAGTTAGGTTTTTAATAGTGAAAGAGTTTTGGTAACTAAAACATAGTATCGCTTCTTCTTGCAGGAACTTATGACAACTCTTTGCAACCCGTGACAAAGATAATGTTGGTTGTCTTTGAGGGCTTGTGGCTCTAATCCAGTAAGCCCCATGTTCAATGATTGGGTGCTTACCCTGCTTGTAGCAAGGTTGTCGATGGTGAAACCCCGAGCTTGGAAGCTTGTCCAGTTTTTCCATTAGATATGTGGTTTTCTTTCTAAATGTTGTTGGGTTCTATTCTTTTTACAAACCCTCGCTTCGTTGTCGATAGTCCCGGCCTTCACTGGGTGTTGTAATTATTTTAATTTTCTAGCCTTACGACTTGTCAAAGAAATACAATGGTTTTTAAAAGACTTTGTCTTCAAGCTCAGACTCATTTTGCAATGCTACTATATGGTGACTCTATGTAAGTTAGGGTTTTCCCTAACTGACTATTAATAATGAAAATTACTGTCTTTCATATTTTGTGTATATAATATTGTTATTTTTTTAAGACTGTAATTAAGTCATAGTGCAATTTGTAATATTTACTTGTTTGCTCGGGAAATACGAGCTAGGGTTTTCCTGAAAGAAACCCTTGTTTAAATAAATCTTTCAATTTATTTTAAATAGGTTTTGCTACTTGTTAAATTCGTTTTATTTAGTATTACATGTGTGTTGTGAAAACTTTACATTCTATCTATACATTTTTCTTTCCATTTGTCCTTAAAGGACTGTAAACAGTCTAGAGTAGTTTAATGGCTTATTAATATAATAATCCAAATAAATGGATTCTAACTTAAATGTTTTTATTTGTAAAGATTAAATTTGGTTTAGGGTTTCAACCCTGTAGCTTACCTTTACAGGTATAAGCCTATTTGATAAATATAAAACATTTCTTTAAATAGATATATATTTATTTTTATATTTGTTGTTAATTATATTCTCATTGTTTTTATTTACTTAAACTGACAGATTAAATTTTACTCAAAGTTCTTTAAAAATATAAGCATAGATTTTGTAACTTAGTTTTTTTTTTTTAATAATTTAGATACATTTAATATAACCCTACTTGGTTATAGTAAATGATAGTCTTAGTTTAGTTGATATTATTAGAGAATAAACTATATGATTAGTGGTTTATTTCTTAATGGAACTGTATGTAACAATGTAGCTTCACTGTGATTTTTTTGCTACATTGCAATTAGTTACTAAGTAAGCACAGAGAAATATATATCTAACATAACATAGTTTAACCTCCAGAATATTTTAACTTAAATAAAAAGAATAATCTATTGTCTATAAACACAACATCTTATCTACTAGGGTGATTTCTTAACATATTAATCCTTCTACCTGTACTAGATTACTGCTACTCCTTTTCCAATATATTTATATAAAGAAGCTTGTTTAAACAATAAACATCAATAACCAGATCATTGTTCTTTTTAATAATAACCTACATACTGAAATAAATTACTCTGCTTCTACGAAATGCAGAATCACATCTATTCTATCCAGTCTCTTAACGTTTTCTTTCATCTACTATAAATACTCTAGCTGTGCTGGAGTACGGCCTGGTCCTTCTAGGTGTGGAAAAACACACACTAGGATTATTTTCCATCTTAACACATTACTATCTCAAACTCATTTCTTCAATAGTCTAAAAGATTACTAATTCTAACATTTTACAACTGAATATTAAACATTCATTTAACAGTCAGATTCAGATTTATCCATCTAAGACAGTAAAACAAAATGACGTATAACCTTATTAGGATAGACAACAATAGCGTTAGGAGGCCATTCCTCCCTACCAAAATCCTGGAGAGTGCTCAAACAAAGCTTCCTTAGGACCCCCGAGCCTGTCCCTGGTCTTTTGGTTGAGAACTGGTGGAGCATGCAAATAGTAGACTGGTCCAATAACTCAGTAAAACACCCTGCACTCAGCAGTAAGATCTTTTAGCTTAAAAGATGCACTAGATCATTCAGCAGTTATTCCCTCGAACTCTCTCCATAATTCCCTTCCATTGAATTTCTCTGAAGTACATTCACCTGAATGATCACTTCTCTAGAATGAATAGCCTCAGCTCTCTTCAATGGAATTTTTATAAAGATTGTCAAGGTCTTTTGGGTTAGTTGTCATTAATTGAGCCACCTGCTCTGATTCCACTTTCTTGGGGAATCGTGACCCCAAATGTAGGGAGGTTGGAACCTACAATAGTTGGAAGTGGTTTGAGGATGCTACTACATGTCTATTTCCTCTCCACCCAGTATCCTCCACCAATTTGACCAATAAACACTCTTTTAACAACTCTCCTAAGCTGATGTCTCTTCCTTTATTTATTTATAATAAAAATATTTGGAATTACATTAAATATCCTTGACTCTGCTGAGTCATCAATTACAACTTAGCATAAAATTTAACATATTGTCCTCAAATAAAATCAAATAAGATAATATTGTTTTTTTGCAAAATTGGGGCATGTGACATACACACCCCCTTAAAGCATAACATCATCCTCGATGTTATTTATTCTTCATCCTCAGAATTCCCCTGGAATAGAATTGTATATGCATCTCGCATTTTACTTTCCAATTCTCAAGTGGATTCCTCTGAACTAAGGTGCTTCCATTGCACCTTCACCTGACCAATGGTGCGGTTCCGAAGTGTGATCTCCCTCTGCCCAAGGTTACAGTTCGGTTCCACTAGAAAATATCCTTCTGGTTCCACCTATATATCATTCTAGTTAACAACATGAGTAGCATCATGAACATATTTCTTTAATATAGAAATGTGAAAAACATTATGCACTCTTAAATTTGGTGGTAACACTAACTAATAAGCTACTTGTCCAATCCTAGACAGTATTTCAAATGGACCACATTAATGAGGTGCTAATTTTGCACAAATTCCCAATCTCAGAGAGCTCTTTTTGGGCCTCACCTTGATGAACACATGTTCACCTACCCAAAACTCCTTTGGAGTTCTTTTAAGGTCTGCTTGAATTTTTTTTCGATCCTGTGCAACTTTCAGATTACCTTGTACCTGCTTTACAATTTCTTCCATTTCCTTTAATAATTCAGGACCTAATACTAATATATTGACCGAATTACTCCAAGAGATAGGAGTATTACATTTCCTTCCATACAAGATTTTGAAAGGACTAAATCTGGCTGATGCTTGATAATTATTATTATAAGCAAATTCTACCAAATGCAAATAATCTTTCCATTTGCTTGGCTGGTCTTTCACATACATTCTTAATAAATCTTCTAGTACTTGGTTTACTCTTTCAGTTTTTCCATCTGTTTGAGGATGGAATGAAGTACTAAAATTTAATGTAGTGTTTAATCCTTTAAACAGAGATTTCCAAAAGTTACCAGTAAATTTAGGATCTCTATCTGAGATTATAGCTTTCGGTATTCCATGCAGTCAAAAAATCTGTTTTAGAAAGATATCAGCTATGTTTGCATCTTTATACGTAGTTTTAACAGGTATAAAGTGAGCTGCTTTACTTAACTTATCAACCACTACCATGATAGAATCATTTAAATTCTGATTTTTAAGCAGTCCAGTAATAAAATTGAGACTAATTATCTCCTATTTCCAGCTAGGAATGGGTAATGGCTGAAGTAATCTAGCTAGGTGTTGATGTTCAGTTTTCACTTGCTGACATTCAAAACACCTAGAAATATACTTTGGCAATTCAGTCTTCATGTTTGCCCAAAAATATTCTTTTCTTAACATAGTTATAGTCTTTTGATACCCTGGATGACCTGAGTATGGATTTTTATGGTTTTCATCCAAAATTAACAACTTAACTTTAAGTACGTTAGGTACATACATTCTATTTGTATACAGTAGAAATTCTTTTTCATTCAAACTGTAACCTTTACTTAAGCTTTATGTTGGATTTTCTTTCGTTTTAGCTTGTAATTTTTGGTGAATTTCATCTTGTTCTATCCCTGCTTTAATCTATTCATCCATATCTGTTGTATAAGTGCTGATAACTTCTATGAAATTTAGCCTTGCATTCCTACTTAATGCATCCACAACTTTATTTTATTTACCTTTTAATCTGTTGAATTTTGAAATCATACTCACTTAGAAAAGCTAGCCACATAGCTTGTCTAGCATTTAGATTAGGTTGATCTAACATATATTTTTGTCCTTTATTATTAGTCATTAAAATAAATTTTCTACCAATTAGGTGTTGACACCACATCTTTAGAGAATGTATAACAACAACTAATTCTAGATCATAAGTTGCATACTTTTTTTCATGAATTTTTAATTTCCAAGACTCATAGGAAATAACATTCCCTTCTTGTGTCAAAACATCGCCTAAACCATCATTGCATGAATCAGTGCACACCACAAATTATTTATTTGGATAAGTTATTCTTAAAATAGGTGCGCCGGTTAACAAAGTTTTTAAATTTTTAAAGCTTTTCTCACATTCATGGTTCCAATCAAATTTCTTTTCTTTCTTCTGCAAAGAAGTTATCGGATTCACGATTCTCGAAAACCCTTCAATGAAACTCTGGTAATAACCGATAATTTCCATGAAGGATTGAACATCAGTTACATCCTTAGGAACTGGCCAATCTTCAATCGCCTTTATCTTTTAGGGATCCACCGAAATCCCTTCCTTAGTCACCACATGACCTAAGTATTGAATCTTATCTTTGAATAAATCGCATTTACTAAACTTTTCAAAGAGTCGATGATCTCGTAATTCTTGAAAAACAATTTTTAAATGTTCTTTATGTTCTTCTTCAGTTTTTGAATAGATTAATATATCATCAATAAACACGACTACAAACTTATCTAGATACTTATGCATAACGTTGTTCATTAAACACATAAAAATAGTTGGGGCATTAGTAAGCCTGAATGGCATGACGACAAACTTGTAATGGCCATATCAAGTTCTAAAATCTATTTTAAAGATGTCTTCATCTTTAATCCTAACTTGATGATATCCAGACCTTAAATCAATTTTTGAAAACACCGTGGTTCCACGTAGTTGATCAAACAGATCATCGATGCGGGGCAATGAGTATCTATTTTTTATAGTCATCTTATTCAACTAATGGTAATCTATGCAAAGTCGCATAGTTCCATCCTTCTTCTTAACGAAGATGACAGGTGTCCCCCAGGGAGACACACTATGTCGAATATATTTTTTATCAATAAGTTCTTTTAATTGTTACTTTAATTCATTAAGTTCTAGTATGTTCATTCGATAAGGGGCCTTTGAGCTAGTTATTGCACCAGGTACCAGCTCAATGGTAAAATCCAGTTCCCTTTTCAGAGGTAGTTTCCGAATTTCTTCCGAAAATACATCAGTATACTCTCTTAAAACTAGTATATCCTCCAATTTTAATTTGTTTGTTTTATTTAGATTCTCCTCATTCGTTATTGTTACTACATAAGCTTTACAACCCTTCCTAACAGATCTCTTAAGCTGCAGAGCAGAAATCTACCTTATGGTTGTTTTTCTAGGGATTCCCTTTACACTTATTGGTTTTCCATCATTGTTTACACACGTAAATGTTTTATCATAACAATTTGAAATTACCCTATGTTGTTCTGACCAATCCATACCGATGAGTAAGTCATAAGAACCAAGAGGTAATACATTAAGCTTTACAACAGTTTCAAATTGATCCATAACTACTGCACATTCTTTTACAAAACAAGTTACCTTCCTTTTAGCACCAGTGGCTAACTGAACCAACCAATAATTCTAAAAATTTTCAATAGGTAACTTACATTTTTCTACCATTTTAGGTGAAATATAACTAAGACTAGATCCTGGATCAATTAAAATAGTTATAGGGGTTTGGTTTATCATACCTTCTACTTCCACCATGGAAGTTTGATATTCTGCTTATCGATTCTCCAAGGCTACATTGATTCTGGGCATAGTCCTCGCTAATTCTCCAATATTCATCTCCTCCTGTATAGTATGAATATTACTAACAGTCTTTTTCTGATTACAACAAACTGAGGCATAATGTGGGCCATTACACTCCTAGCATTTTATAGGTTCTTTGCATTCAAAGTTATTGGTGTAATTACCATGGTTATTAGTAGACTATTTACCCTTGGAATTATTCTAATTGCTTGGTGAATTATTCTTATTCCCTTGGAAATTCTTGTTAGGAAAATGTATGGCCTTATTGTTCTTAGAATTTCTATTGGGCACAAATTCTTTCTTCTTTTGATCATAATGGTTATTATTCTTCTTGGCCTTCTAATTGGCCATGATTTTCTTCTTCCGATTCTGTTCATAACAGAAATTAGCTTTTCTAATGGCTTCTTCCAAAATCTTTGCATTGCCATACTCAATCTTGTCCTTAATATGGTAAGGTAGATAGCTGATGAATCATTGTACCTTTGGTTTTTCATCTACAAGGTATGGCACATACCTAAGCAGACTTAAAAACTTGATGTTTAGATCTTTCATAGTAATTGATCCTAATTTAAGCTCATAAAATTATTTTGCTCTCTCTTCATAGTATTGCGCAGACAAAAAATTCTTTTCAAAGTACCTCTTGAAGGTACTCCAATTTACATTCTTCTCTTTTATTCCCTTCACTCTTTTCAAGTCCTGCCACCAAATATCATCCTTTCTTGAGAGATTGTAGATAGCCATTATAGCCTTTAATTGGTTAGAATAGTTATAAATATGGAAGTAATTCTTCATTCCAGATAACCAGGATTCTACTTCCTCCCCCTTCTCAGTCTCTCCATTGAATGTAATCTTTTTAAACTCCCCAGAAATTTCCTCAAAGGGTTTATATTTCCTATTTTTAGTATAATGGTTGTCATCACTACTATCACTAGTAGAATGAAAATTACGTTGTTCACCAAACACCTCTGAGGATGAGATGCTTTCATTTTTAGTCTGTTTAATCTTTTTACATTTATGTTGATGACTTGTATCTTCTGAATCAACTCTTTTAGCCATACCCTTAGTTTGAAATCTTTCTGTTAGGATCTAATTCATATTTTCCTGAGCTCTCAGAATCCTTTCATTCTCTCATTTAATTGATTCCATTTCAGATTTTAAGTCGTTTGCTGTTTGTAACATTTTTGAGGAATTAGTGATTAAATCTTCTTGTATAGGCGTTGGGGCGCATACTCCATGTTGGGTAACTCCGCGGTTAATTAGGGAATTTGTAAGTGGAGCTATGAGCCAAAATAGTCTTAGGGGTGTCAGGGTAAGTCAAAACCCTCTGCTTTGTAATAAACCTGTGGTTTAAATCCAGGGTTTAGGGTTTTTTTGGGTGCCCATGGTTTAAGACCATGGTTTTGTAAAACTGCGCAGTATAAATAAGTGCTTGTGTAAAAAGGATAGGTTAGGCTTTTTGATGTAAAGAAAGATAAGGTGAAGTAAGGTTGGTTTTTGTAAGGAAAGGATAAGTCCCAGCTGTGTGCGTGGACGACCTATGCAGCTGTGTGCGCAGAGGGTTTTTGTAAGAAAAGGAAGAAAGATTTGCAGCTGTGTGCGCAGAAGCCTGCTGCTGTGTGCGCGGCTGTTAAGGACTGAAGGGATCTGCAGCTGAGTGTGCAGATCAACTGTGGTTTTGAGGAAAGAGGAATAAAACACAGTTTGTGGATGTAGCCCCTACACTGGGGACGAACCACGTTATAATTGGTGTTGTGGTTTTATTGTGTTGTTTCTGCTTCTGTTATTTTCATGCATTAAACTGAATACATCTGATAATATAAGATCAATGCTAGTAATAAGCTTCGCTGTGAATTCCCCGTAGTGGGTTATGCAAGTTTAGTTTGTTTATTATGCTGCGAAGTTATATGTGAATGAATGATATTTTTACAAGTGTTGATTAATAATTGCTTTTAAAGGCTAAGGTACAGTAATATTCCTCTCCAAATGCAGAAATCTGATTCTGCGGCACCCCATTGCTGTTTCGGGTGAGACTGCAACCTGCGCGTAGGTTGTTGCCAAAAGGGCCAACACGGTGGGTCTTTTGTTGGTGTGACACATAAGAGTTAACTCGGGTCTACCCTATTACCCAACAAAGTGGTTCCGTTGCCGGTTGAACTCAGTACCTGCTCAAGAGGGGTTTACCTTGTACCACAAGGGCTATGTTCTGGAGACCCTCTGTGAAGGACATCAGTGATTGGTTTGCTGAGATCTGTTTGCAATTCGCGCAGCAAGAAAATACGAATCCGTGTCGAAGCGCAAGTGACTTTACACAATGGTATGTTTTTTGTGATACTTATGAAATTTTCTTTGGTCGTTTTCATATAGAGTTTTTGAATTTATTAGGCTTAAGGATTACAATACTATTGGCCGATAAGGGTATATTGCTGTTTGAGTCCGAC